>JAJGOT010000018.1:1462500-1545000 GCA_022457155.1 Cladopsammia gracilis
CACCAGATTAAGTAACCAAAACAATGCTTATTTATCACAGTATTTTTTGGCTTGCCCTATGGCAAATACTCTGGTCTAATGTTCCAAGCATTAGATTGGAACATTAGAAAGCAGGACTCAGAGAGCATAATTAAAACAACAATAACTACTGTGACCTATGTACAATGTAAATGACAATCTCTTGGTTTACTATATGTTAGAGTTGATCAGTCTATAAAGATTTGACATCCTTGATAATCGTTCCATATCTGTTATTCATTTAGTCACAGTTCCTTAATTTGAAATTGAGCAGGTCATTTCAGGAGTGAAAAATTTAAAATGCGAAAGGCCTGACGAGAACAGTTCCTGCAATAAGGGCTGTACTCAGTCACTCGCACGGAAACCAAACTGAGGAGTTTTCTATTAAAAATTAACATTACATTTTTGTCCAATAGGATTGTAACAGTGGCAACAAGGGGGCCTGGACGAACAATAACGCTTTGCCGTGCAGTGACGGTAAGGCGTGTACTAGAAGCGACCGTTGTTCAAACGGGGTTTGTTCTGGAACGCCATTTTCGTGCTTATCGTGCGAAGAGTGTTACAATGACACGTGCCGCGTGAAACCGGGATTCTGCGTTATTCAAGATGGTGGAGCGAAAAAGTGTTTCAGCCACGGCACCCTCCGTCCGGGATATCAATGCCAGGTACAGCGAACAATTGTTTATTATTCCCTCATGTAGAGATGTCTTGTGTTGGATACCCGGCTGGGTCTCCCATATGAAAGGGGTGGGAATGCTCGTCGTCTCGCTTAGGGGTGTAAATTTCGGATTTTTGTCTCATCTAGGGTGTTCTGGGCAAAACTCCACTATATTTAGACGTCAAGGTCTCGTTTAGGGTTGCAGGTAAAAAGTCACTGTATTTTTTATTTGTCTGTTTTAAAATGGTCTCTTTTAGGATCAAAAAAGGCTTGGGCCACGCCCAGATTGGTCTCCTTTAGGCGTTTAATTCAAAATTTCCGACGAGCATCCCCGCCCCTTTTATATGGGAGTCCCCCCCTCCCGGGGGCGGGGGGGGGGGGGGGTGGATATTTACCAAGACGCAAAGCGGCGAGGTAAATATCAACCACTGTTCGCCGACTTAAGGGGAATAAATACTTTAGTATACAGCTATTTCGGGATAGGTATTCACGTGTACGCGACAACACCGCGAGACAGTCTGAGTGACAATTAACATAACGAAGGCATATGCGTTTTGCTGCGGCCATATAATGAAACTATTTTCTTTTAGCAATGTGACAGCAACAACAAATATCGATGGACGAACAACAACAACCTGCAATGTAGTGACAACAACGTGATGACCAAAGATGATAGGTGCTCAAGTGGAGCATGCGTGGGAACACCCTACAACTGCCTTTCATGTGAAGCACATGATGGAAGTGGCTGTCCAATCAAATCAGGATATTGCATTATACAGCACGGCGGTCAAAGGACGTGTTATGCTAAGAATCATTACAAACCAGGAAATCCTTGTCAGGTGAGAGGATAAAGAAGAGTTTTTTGAGCCCTTTTTTCAACAGTTTTCTGAGTATTAATCAGTTTATTAGTGCCCCTCCCCTTCCCCCCCCCCCCCCAACAAAAAAAAAGTCAGCTTCTTACGTTTTATGCTTCTCAATGTCTCAGTGTGTTTATGCTTCTCAATGTCACCTTGATTTACGCACGAGTCAAGTGTTTCTGTTCTCCTAGCACTTTGCTTCTGTCTTCTGCATCTGCACCTGGTGAAAATCAGGTTTATACAAAATACAGCAAACGATATATCCCGAAATGGTGAATAAGACAACGATCCAGACAGTCAGAGTATTGAGACAGAAGTGAATATCCCTCGCCTACGGTATTTGAGCCTTTGCCTCTTGTGTTAGAATTCCTGCGCTATAAGGAAAATGAGCATGCTTAAAACCTACTTCCCACTCTCTGATTTCTCTTTTTCAACTTTCAAGATAGCAAATCCACCAAATTGCAAAGAATTTAAAAGGAATAGCCTTTGAACTGCTAGCTGTTGATACGTGCGGCTCTCTTGAGAAAAAAAAAGAAAACAGCCGCTCTTTGGCAGATGACTTTGTAAACGAAAATGCACCAGTAACTGATATTGTATTTCTTATCTATCTTTCCCTCGATTTCTTTAGTGGTGTAATCCAAGCAGTAGCACGAGCACGTGGTCAAATCGCGAAGGCGTGGCATGTGATGACAGCAACAAATGTACACGGGGTGACACTTGTCGCAGTGGCCAATGCACGGCCACGCCTTTCACGTGCAACTCGGTGTGTCAGTACTGTAACGGCAACAGCTGCAGTCAGAAAACGGGATTTGGATTCGTGAACAACAAATGCATGTGCAAGATAGCAGGTATGTATGAAATATGAAGTACACTGTTGTTTTATAGTGATAACTGACTCAACATTGAAGTTCAGTACTTAAATAAAACTAAATGGTTTTGAATCCGGAGAAATCATGAACGAGTGCAAGACAAGTGTATGCACCAACATTTCGGCTAGCACTAGCACAAATACGAGAATGAGACGAACCTTGACTAATATAAACCCCCCAACAACATATTTCATTTTGCCAAATATTGAGAAACAAAAAGCATCGGCACTCTCAGTAGCTTTCATTTGAATGATCACACAAGCCGACAAGCGACGGTTTGACTATGGAAATAAAAGGGTTACAAAATCTAGACTGAGTCCAAACTTTTTTTTTTTGACTTTGAAGCCAGACCTTCACTAAGTTTGTCCAAGTTAAGTGTTATTTAGGATTACCCTTATCCACTTGAAAAATAAGCCTAAGTTAGAGTAGTGCAGATGCCAAAAATCTGTGTAGAGTTGAATACGAAGACCTTTTTGTAAATATTGTAGTACTTCACCCTTTCGACACTGCCATGATCAAACCTTGAGTTCATGCCATACTCAAGGTTTGAGCCTGTGAGTAGAATTCTACAGTATGACCATTCAAATGAAAGCTAAGAACTGAGCTATGTTTTGATGCTCTTTGATACAAAAATGAAATTTAGTATTTTCAGCTTTCGACACCGATTGGCTATTGAATGGGTTAAGAATTACCAAACAATCCCCCTGACTGTTTTGTTATTTTTCCCCGTTAGGTCAGGACTATGGTCACCAGACCATTAACCCATCGAACCAATGTCAGTGGTGTGACTTGTACGACTCAACAGCTCGTGCTAACAGTGCCTGGTCAAACCGCCCTGCCGTAGCTTGTGACGATCAAAACAAATGCACCAAACAAGACACTTGCAATGCTGGCAGGTACGACAGAAACGTTACAAGAAATACCAGTTGAAACCCGCTTTTATACGGATTGTTTATTATTAAAGGGAACCTCCATTGTCAGAACAAATTGACGTTAAATTGTTGGAAATAAAGTCGAAATTTAAAATTAAAAAAAAAACAGGTGCAAATATAATTTAGTGTACAAATAAAATGGATATAAATATCGCCTAGTTTCGCATTTAAATTTCCCGCGCGCCGCCATTTTGAATATTTATGACGTGTTACGGTTGCCGCTATTGTTAAGAATCGATGTTCTTTTGTATGCAACAATTGGACAGCCGTGACACGTCATAAATATTCAAAATGGTGGCGCGCGGGAAATTTAAAAGCGAAAATAGGCGATATGCATATCCATTTTTTTGTACACTAAAACTATATTTGCAACTGTTTTGTTAAGACTTCATTTCCAACAATTTGACATCAATTTGTTATAACAATGGAGGTTCCCTTTAAGGACAGTTTCTAGAGCCCGCTTAATATACAGTATACAGTTGCCGTCGGGTATATCCTGGAGAAAAGTCCGTCGGTAACTGTGCTTATGGAGTTCAACTTAACGCAATCTTTTCAATGGATTATTCGGGAAATAAAAGTTTAATTTTGTGTCCGAATGAACTGGGAAATACTTGTGGTACAGGTATATACAGCGGTCGCTAAATATTGGTACTGGGCGTGGCCCAAACCCTATGCCCCCTAAGCTGGAGGGAATTGAACAAATTATACCATCACAAAACCTCAAGCTCAAAAGTCTCCATTAAGGACTTCATTCACAGACTCAAAAGCAAGGACCACCAAACACCAAACAGTACCAAGAGAAGGTACTCGACGAATGGTCGCACCGATGAGCTTCATCCACGGACACAAACTTTAGAACCACTTTTAAGGACAATAAACAGTGCCACAGGAAAATACTGATAATTAGCTTTCATTTGAGTAGTCACACCTGAGGAATTGTAACTTGCAATTGTTTGAATACTTTCGCAGGTGTGTAGGTCAAGCCTACTCTTGTCAGTCATCTTACCCATCTTCAAGTTGTATCAGGACTTCCCAGTGTGTTGGTGATGGAACGTGCAGATCAATCATGAGATCAAGTGGAACTGTTTGTCGATCCTCTGTTGACATTTGTGATCAGCCAGAAAGGTAAGGAACACAAATTGCGGTTTATAAAAGCAAGAAAAGTTCTCTCGCTCGGTCACGCAATTTCCGGCTTATAACCTAGATGATGATATCATGTGGAATCTCGAATGTAGAGAAAATGGTAATTTTTAAAGATTTTTGCTAGGAACAACGCTATAATTTGTAAACGTTCGGCAAAATGCTCACCAGCTTCTGTTTGAATGGTCACACTTGAAATTTTATCCACAAACTAAAGGTAGACTCCGGGTGTAAAATATTTCCCAGAACAGTTTGCTGTGGTATGGGGAGGGTTTCCAGAATAAGTGGGAGAATAAAGGACTCGCCGAAGTAGACTTACAGCATAACACTTATCATCTAGGTGTGACGGAAACCTTGGGACATGTCCCGGTGCAGTGCAAGACAAAATCACCCTGACCACTGGCACAGCCCAATTCATGGATCAAACATTCCAGTCAGTCGCTGGCTATCAGCATTTCACAGACAAACTCTACCTTCGCATCTTTGGCTTTTCGGTCTCCTGTGGCCAGCTGACACTCAAATGGTTTATACTCTCGTCATCCTCCGCATGCAACACTGTTTCGTCCGTGAAAGGAACGTTTGCCAACAGCAACACGCAGCAAACTCTGACAGGTAAGTACACCTGACGCTCATCTTAAAATAACAAATGGTAGACTACAACCAGTTCAGACGTCTTGCCTTTTATATGCCGTACAAAGTATCTATTACCAGTCCTACACTGATGACACTGTTTTTTAACGTTTACGCCTTTAATTTTGTTTTCGCAGCGAGTTAAGAATTCGTGAAAATCGTAATAATTACCCGGTAAATTTTTCGATATTCGATGAGTTGTCAGTGTCCCCAATTGTGTTGTGTTGTGATATAAGTGTCCCCAATTACCACTTTCGTGCTAAATACATTATCTGACACTTAAATAAAGTGGCTAATTATTTATTTTTCATTTTAAATTAGTTTGCTAACAAAAATCGAGAACAGTACAAAGCTTTCAGTCCAAACAATAGAGTGCATTTTTTTTCGCGGGTTCAATTTTTGAGAGCCTTCAACGATGCGCGAAATGAACGAAAATAAAACCCATTTGAAAATAAACAACTTTTCCGTCTTTTTCCGCAGCTACTAAAGTTGTTAATATCACTGCGAGAATCTACGAGGAGTTTTCACCAGTTCATGAAAAATTTCCTTGCACTTCCTTACGTCGCGTGGCTCCGTGCATTTACTTTGATTAATTCACATTTAGTCTTTATAAGGAAAGCCCTCATTTGTTGGTATTTTAACCATTTATATGTCGTGTCTATGAAACTTTGACAGGACTTACTCTCCAAGATAACAACAGCTACAAAGTTTCCATACAAGCTGCTGATATGAGAAACAACATACCTCAACTCGTCTGCAGTGGTGTTGTAGTTATCGATACATCAAAGCCACAAGGCGGATGGATCCGCGACGGTCCTGGAGCAGACCTGAGTTACCAAGCCTCCAAGTTAGTGCAGGTGAACTGGGGAGGAGTGCAAACAAGACATGGTGTTGCCAAGTACGAGTGGAACGTTCTCCTCACTCCATTTAAAACCAATCAGACCATCGAACTTTTGCCGTTCACAAACGTAAATCTGAACACAAATGCACAGAAGACCTTCAACAGCGTAACAGACGGTTCAAAGGTAAAATTCGTTGTTCGAGCGTACACCAAAGCGGGCCTGTTTTCTGACCTTACAAGTGATGGCGTTATCATCGATACCTCGGGACCTGTTTCAGGGAAGATATACGATGGTGATCAAGCTGGATTGGATTTGAAATATGCTAAATGGACAAATGCTTTCAGCGCAAACTGGGAGCGTTTTACGGATCCCCATTCTCCCATTTCTCGTTATACTTGGGCAGTACAGCGGTTAGGCGCCGGACTCATTACTTCATTCAAGACCACTGCACTTAACCGCTCTCCATCAGCAACTAACCTCAATCTAGTTTCTGGTGAAAGCTACTGCGCGGTCGTCAAAGGCTATAACGAGGCTGGACTTTACACCCAAGTCAATTCAGACTGCGTGCTGATAGACCGTGATGCACCGCAAGCTGGCATTGTGAATGATGGACACTTCAGTGATGTAGACTACCAATCAGAGGACACCATGATAGCAGCGAATTGGAATGGTTTTAGTGATGGGAGTAAAGGAAGTGGAATTGTGGAGTACAAGTACAAAGTCACAGAAAACGGTGGAAGCATAACTGTCCCCTGGACATCTGCTGGCAATGCAACAAACATAACGCATAGCGGGTTGGCTTTGAAGAATAACACAAAGTACTTCGTGACTGTGAAGGCAATTGATGCAGTGGGACTCGCCACTGACGTCACTACGGATGGTGTTACCGTGGATACAACACATCCTGTGTTTACAGGCAAAGTGGTAGTAACAGGGGTGGATGACGTCATAAACGGAACACCGTGTGTCTATATATCAAGTATATCATCAGTCACAGTGCAGTGGGTTGGCTTCTCTGATGCACACAGTGGACTTCAGCGATATGAATGGACAATTATCCCCTCAGACAAGTCACCGTCAAACTCTGACTTCACAGAAGTATCTGGATCCAATCTGCCGACATCTGCCACGTTCCGCAACCTTGCGCTAACACAAGGGAAAGGTTACTATGTAATCATACGAGCCTACAATGGTGCCAAGCTGTATAAAGACGCATACTCAGTCCTTGTGATACCTGACTCCACCCCTCCCTCCCTAGGAGATGTGTTCGATGGGCCAACATCTGAAGTGGATATTGACTATCAGGCAGACGTGAAACATGTTTACGGCTCTTGGACGAAGTTTCCTGAGCCACACACTGCTGTCAAGCAGTACTACTATGCAGTAGGAAGCTGCGTCCCTGGAAACTATCATGTTACTGGAAACGGATTCGTTAAACTCAATCCTCCAACGGCCACTTCGTTTATACTGACAAACATTACATTGGTTAACGGCCAGCGGTATTGTATCAAGATCAAGGCTCAAAACAAGGCTGGCTTGTTTAGCACCGAAGAATCTTCGGATGGATTTGTCGCCGACGTGACGACACCGGACACGCGAAACGCTCAAGTGCGTGACGGAATGACAGGTTCAGACATCGATTATCAGGACAACACTACAGCATTGTCGGCTCTATGGGATGGTTTTACAGATCCCGAGTCTGGAGTTCAGTATTACGAATATGGAATCAGCAGAAATCGTGGCAGTGTGGCCGATGTTGTTCCGTTCAAGAACGTAGGCCTCAACAGTTCAGCTACTGCAAGTGGTTTATCCTTGAGTGACGATGTATATTACTACATTGTTTGTGCCGTGAACAATGCCGGCCTGCGCAAATGCCTCAGCTCTGATGGAGTGCTAATCGATTTCAGTCCTCCAAGCCATGGTGTGGTGCATGATGGGATTATTGAGCCCGATCTTAAATATCAGTCCTCCCTGTCAAGTATGGCTGCTAACTGGGAAGGAGTCTGGGATTTGGAGAGTGGAATTGAGAAATTCGAATGGAGTATTGGAACAAATGCAAACGACAAGACCAACGTTCAAGACTATACTGATGTGGGGCTTTCAACACACGTGAAAAGTAAAGCGGTTCTTAATTTATCAAGTGGAACAAAGTATTTTGTGCATCTAAAAGTGACAAATCAGGCAGGAGCTGTCAGAGAACTTGTTTCAGACGGCGTCATAGCGGATGGAACCCCACCGATGACTACCACAGTTTATCCAGGTTATGGATCACAAAATGAATGGAAATACAACGACCAAGAACATACTTTTTATTCTGCTTCGGCATCAAGCATTGCAGTTTATTGGAACAGATTCTCTGAACCTGAAAGTGAAGTCTGGTATTACAAGTGGGCTATTGGCACGAGCAAATGTGGCACTCAAGTCCAACCACTCATCAACATCGGCCGGTCAAACTACGCCAACACTACAATGACAGACTTGGTCTTTAGATCTGGTGTGAAGTATTACGTCACTGTGACATCAAGGAACAGAGCTGGTCTTGTGTCACGATCATGCTCGGATGCGCTTGTCTTTGACAGCTCTCCACCTCATGCAGGACAAGTTAACGTTGGACAACCACTGAGCAGCAACAGAAGCAAACATCTGAATATCGGCAACAGCATTGTTATTTCATGGAAAGAATTTAGAGACCGTGAGAGTGGTATAAGCAAATGCAACATCTCTGTTATAAACCAAACTGGGCAAGTTCTTTTCACAGAAACTCGAGATGCGTCTTCAGTAGATGTCTCGCTCCCTGACTATGTTCATCTTCTTCATGGAGAAAGCTACAATGCAAGCGTCGAGTGCACAAATAATGCAGGTCTTGCTTCTTCATTGTCTACTGTTTTCGTAATCGATAACACACCACCCGTTCAGAACGGTCCCATTATTTCAGGTGTGTCACGTGATCAAGTTTACCAATATCAGTCAGACACAACGTCCATCACAGCCACATGGCCTCCTTTTAGTGAACGTGAAAGTGATATCAAGAATTACCAATTCGCCATCGGAACTCGACCCTACCAAGACGATGTTGTTGGCTTTGAAGACGTCCATCTCGCAACTCAAGTAACAAAGAACGGCCTCAGTCTTTCTGAAGGAAACGTATATTACATTACAGTCATCACAACGAACCTGGCAGGCTTAAGCACAAATGTATCATCGCTTGGACTCGTGATAGACACCACGCCTCCTCAGGCTGTGAATGGTTGCGTCCATGATGGCCCAACTGGTGAAGATATCGACTTCTTCTCTCCCGACATGGATCTTGCGGCGCACTGGGAGGATATTACAGATGCTGAAAGTGGAATAATGGAAAGTAAGTACTGCCTGGGAACCAAGCCTAAAGGCTGCCAGATTAAAACAACAACGAGTGTTGGAGCCAACAAATCATACACCTGCCCAACATGTAAAGCAAACCCTGGAGAGCGAGTGTTTGTCACAGTGAGGGCCACAAATGGAGCTGGTCGTTCTGTGACTCGCAGCTCCAATGGAATGGTATTAGATGTTAGCCCTCCGCGTATGGGTACGGTCATTGATGGAAGTCATGTAACTGGAGTGGACTACAATGTCGTACTCGAGGATTGGAATATCTCGATGTCTTGGCTTGGTGTAGAGGACGTTGAAAGTGGGGTGCGATCATGTATATGGAAAATAGAGGACACCGACGGCAATAGACTGTTTCAAATTGACATCAGTAATAACTCGGTCTACGGACAAAGGAAAGTCTTTGCTCGTTCCCAGACATACAAAGATCTTGACTTTCTTAAAAATGCAACTTATCAGAATGTACTGACGTGTTGGAATAAAGCAAAATTGCACAGCACGGCTCGATCGAATGGTTTTCGTGTAGAATCCATGTGGCCCATTCCCGCTCCTGTCCGTAATGGTGCAACTGATGGTGCTAATCTGGACTATATAACCAGCACTAGAATTGTTAGTGCCAATTGGGATCCTTTTACAAGCGACATACGTGACTCGGTTATTGACTACAAGTGGGCTATTGGCAGCGCCGCTGGTAAAGACGATATCTTACGTTTCACCAGTGTGGGGCTGAGGAGAAGCGTTGAAAAAGACTTGGCACCAAATGCACCGGGTCTTGACGTCTTGGTTGCTGGTCAAAAGTATTTTGTCACTTTGAAGGCGACGTCGGCTGCCGGCTTAAACAGTATGGGCAGCTCAAACGGGTTTATTGTAGATCCCACTCCTCCAATGAAGGCAGAGGTCACCACAAGGCACGTGGTTACGGATCAAAAACAACGTATCGTTGAAATTCACGTGTCTTGGAATGGCGTGAAGGACTATGAAAGTGGCATAAGAAGCAGCGAGTACTGCTTGGGGACTACACCGCTAACGTGCGTGGGCGGTTCCATAGGAGCAGGATCTTTAACATCCGGGACCATTGGCCCGTTTAAGCCTCAATTTCGTGTAGCGTATTATGTCACTGTGTATGTGATAAATAGAGCTGGTCTCACTCAAGTCATGTCTTCCAAGAAGCTGGTGTTTGACACAACGCCTCCATCCCAGGGGACCGTAATTGACGGAATTGGCCGTGAAATTGATTTCACAGATTCTATGAATTCTCTGTCGGTTCAGTGGGAAGGCTTTGAAGACGAGGATTCAGGTATCGCCAGTTGCTCGTGGGAACTCATAGAACAGTCTGCTTCAGATAACAGTTCTGTGTTTGGAAATGACACCGTCGTGTTAACACAATCCGTAGAAAGCAAAGGCAACCTCACTCGTGGAAATCTCAGTCTTATCCCAGGCGCTCGCTACGTCAGCAAGATCACGTGCACGAATGGTGATGGCTTCAGTACTACCTCTTCCTCTAATGGTGTCATTGTAGACGTCACTCCACCGAGTTCCGGTCTAGTCCATGATGGGCCATCTCTGCTGTCTGACTTACAGTATCAATCCTCAACAACAGTGGTAGAAGCAATATGGGAACCGTTCAAGGATCAAGAGAGCGGCGTCGTGAAATATCACTGGGGCTTGGGAACCTCACCGGACAGCACTGACGTGTTAAATTTCACGGACGTTGGCATAAATACGTCGGCGAAGAAGGGAAACCTTACACTGACCCATGGTGTGCGGTATTACGTCACTGTGAAAGCAACAAATGGTGCTGGAATTTGGTCACATGGCTGGTCTGATGGGTTCCTTGTAGATATCTCTCCTCCTGACGTCACCGAGGTGAGAAAAACTTCCTTCACTACACAGCAGTCAAACGTGCCAAACATTCGTAGAATTCTGGCTGACTGATAGTTTAAAAGCAGAACTGTAGGCGGAGTCTCCGTGCAAACGTTGATACCTGTTAACTTGCATTTCACTGTTCCAATGCATTTTTTTCCAATGTTTTCCTTCACGCTTCAGGTCCTTAAACAGGTTGTTCTTAAACAAGTTATTCTTGAACAAGTTTCAAGGCATTTGAAACCGAATGTAGCGTTGAGTTTGCAATTGGTCATGACCACGGTACCAGAGGGGTGCTTTGAAAATTTTGAGGATTTACGTAGTTACGGAACTGACGTTTGTAAGAAACGAATTTCGCCGATAAACGTAGTAGCTAACAGATACCAAACTATATATACGCACTCCACGTTTGACCGCTGTGAACTATTTGAAAGTAAACATGATTAACTTTAAAATCACACAGCAACGTTTCAACGCTTCTGCGATTTTCATTATCTTATAACTATTGCTAAAAGCGTTATTAACGTGCATTACGGTTTGTACGAAAGCACCACACCAAATTTAATATACAACAAAATTGGTAGTCAATGGATACTAAATTTGGAATAGTTACTTAAAGGAAACATCCATTGTCAGAACAAATTGACGTTAAATTGTTGGAAATAAAGTCGAAATTTAAAATTTTTAAAAGAACAGGTGCAAATATAATTTTAGTGTACAAATAAAATGGATGTAAATATCGCCTATTTTCAATTTAAAATTTCCCGGCCGCCGCCATTTTGAATATTTATGACGTGTTACGGTTGCCGCTATTGTTAAGAATCGAAGTTCTTTTGTATGCAACATAGTTAATCGAGGGACTGGTTATGAAACCTTGCGCCTTTAATAGCGGTAACAAAGGAGCTACAATTTATGTTGAATCGTACTTGACCTGCACATCTTTTGTTTTTTGATCACACGCTATGACTGAATAACTTAATAGCACCATTTCTATTGGTCAGTTGCTCGAACAAAAGATTAACATCTATTGTGTTGTGCAGGGTCAAGGCCGAAAAACGATAACAAATTAAGACATCAAACAAAGACATTTCTCAGGTTTCATAGCCATTGCACTTTATTAACTATGTATGCAACAATTGGACAACCGTAACACGTCATAAATATTCAAAATGGCGGCGCGCGGGAAATTTAAAAGCGAAAATGGGCGATGTTCGTATCCATTTTTTTGCATACTGAAATTATATTTGCACCTGTTTTTTTAAAAAAATTTAATTTAGACTTTATTTCAAACAATTTAACGTCAATTTGTTATAACAATGGAGGTTCCCTTTTCATGTATCACTCCCCCTCCCCCTCCCCTTCCCCCCTCCGATGCAGCACCACAGTTTCTTTAGAAACTAACCCCTTTATAAAAAAACGACCATAAAGGGGCTCTGTCAGTTGTTCCTTGTTTTACTTTAAAAACAAGGCATATTTGCTTCAATGGAAATTTTTTAATTAAAGGCACGTTTTGTTAAATGTTACAAAATAACTCTACTTCTGCGGTTGGACAGTATGGAAATGATTTGCGACTATTTGAAAAACAAATGGGTCAAGTTACTCTTCTGTACCTTGGAAAATATGATAACACTGATGCACTTGCGAATGCTCTTGCATGGTGACCTAAGAGACCTTCGTTTAATGTGAAATGGACTAGCCCCTTCATAATTGTTTCTTCTTTTTCAGCTTTCACGTGGCTCGAACATGTGGCTTGGTCCCCGAGACAGACTAAGCGCGTCGTGGAAATCGAGTGATCCAGAGAGTGGCATCAGCAAAATTGAGTTCTGCGTGGGAACGGTTTCTATTGGATGCCAGATTAAATCCATGACTGAGTTATCGCCAAACGCAACCGAGGTCACTTGCGATAACTGTCATTTAAGCCACCTTGGATCATATTACGTCACAATCCGAGTGACTGATGGTGCTGGCCTGTTTACAGTTACAACAACGGACGAAATAAAAACGGACTTGACGGCGCCATTGGTCGGTAACGTAGTCCCTGTTACTGATGTCACACCGTGCGTGACCAACTGTACCTTGATTGCAAACGTCACTTCCTTCCAAGACGATGAAAGCGGTATCAAGTCATGCAGTTACGCGATACGAAACAGCAGTGGTTTCACAGGAGAGTTTGTGGACAATGGTTTGGAAAAAACTGTAGAAGCGACGGGTCTACAGTTACAGGCCGGTGAAAGGTACTACGTCATTGTGAGGTGCGAAAATAATGTTGGACTTGTCACGGAGAAAGCGTCTATCACGCCAGTGCTCGTTGATGCCACACCACCAAACAAGGTAATTTTCAGTCTTCCTGAAGAGTGCTTCTTATAACATTTCACTCCAAAGCGGCAAAGATAAAAAAATACCAAAATTAATTTTGCAAAATATCGAGAAACAAACGACGCAAATGTAACCGTTCTTATAATAAGCTTTAAATTAAACGTAATGAGGTACAATGGAACCTTTAAAGACAATCATCTTTGGACCGAATTTCCGGCAGAAATCGGGTAAAATTCCGGCAGCTGTAGGCCACTTGACTATATTAAAAAGACTTTTCCTGCACATTTAGGCCCTGGGGGAGAAAGGAGCTCCCAAATAAATATGACGGGGATGATAGTCGTACCGTTAAGGGGTTAAAATTCGCGCTTTGGTACCACTAAGGGTATTTGAATAGAAAATGACCACCGTCTGAGTTATTCTAATACCTTTATGAGTACTAACAACAACAACAACAACAACAACAACAACAACTTTATCACAATTTTTATTACAATTACAATTACAATTAATAAATTATTATTATAATAAATAAATAAATAAATAAATAAAGTAAAATATAAAGGAAAAAAGGAAATTTTTCACGCAACCCGCGGTTAGCTCAGGCTAATCGAGGCGGGAGGTGAAGAAGACAAGAAAACAAATGTAAGAAAACCTAGATGTAAGAATAGTTTTACAAAGCGAACAAAAATTAGATATTTTACACTGCTTAATTATTTGCTAAAATAGTCGAATCTATTAAATACTTTACATCTATTGTGAGTGCTGTACTGTACTGTGAGCGAGAAGAATATGCTGAAAGGAACAACTTTTCGGAAAGAATTAGAACTCTTTCAAGGGTAAAAATTAATGTGAGCCACAGCCTCAAACGGGTTTCTGGTGCCTTTTACAGGTTTCCTTGAAAATTTCAGACGATCATCAAGTTAATTTTATATCGGAGTTCTCCGCCCCCTCCCCGGACATTTAGACTGATGAAGATATTTACTGCTTTGTTTTCAGGGTTCAGTTATAGTGAGCGCAGACCGCACACATGACGTTTTTGGCATACACTCTAGCTGTCACTTATTCAACAAAACTCTGCGGGCTCACTGGTTCGGTTTCAATGACGAAGAATCAGGGATCAGTGGATTCCGCATTGCAGTCGGCAAGCAACCGAACACAGCGGAGGTATTGCCATTCCAAGACGTTGGCATTACAACAAACGTCACGCTTCCTGTGAATAACACAAGCAGGCTGTTCGATGGTGACATCGTGTACGTGACAGTAGAGTCACGCAATCCGGCCGGGCTTACAACTGTCAGCACCTCGCCCCCTACAAGACTAATCTCAGCAGACAGCGATGCGTATCTGTCGGAAGGAGACTTTTATTGCTATAATGTTTAAATGACTACAACAAGCTTACTCTTACAGCATTGATTGTGTTGCTTCCTACTAAACCAACACGCTGCCTCTAAAAAAATTAAATATGTAGTCTGGTAGACAATTTTAAAATTGCAGCAGTTTAGGCAATTGGACCTTCAGTTGGTGAAAAACACTTCAGTGTAAAAAATATCATTTGCAAAATTTTAAAAATTCAGAAGATCGTAGTTGTTCTTCATCGTTACAGTCATATTCCGTGTCCAATTCATCATGCACCTATCAAAATGAAGGGAGGCCCCCTTCGGGCGGGGGGGGGGGGGGGGGGGGGGGAATTGGTACACGCTTCCACTTTGAGTGATTTATATCCCTTTCAATCAAGTGTAAAATGGGGGTGGTAGGCCCGCGACACGTTAGAAAAGGACCATAAAATTACCTTGAAATTAGTCTTGCTTACATTTGTACTTAGTAGGTATAAATATATTTGTCATTGAAGCTTAAGAGATACTTAGAAAATCTTTCAATAATAAATTGTTCCGCTCGATTTTAAGAAAGTCCCATTTGTGTGAAAAACTGTTCAAGTTTGCGGGAAAAAAATTGCCGCGGACTTTTTGGAAAACTATCAAAAGCAAGCGGCGCTACTCTGCAAGCCAAGGATATTTCAGTTTTTCGCTCTATGTACTAGCATGCGCAAAAGGAATTTCGTACGCCTGTAGGCAGGACGAAAAGTAACCGCTTGTGGGGTAAGCAAACGCACGCTTCCCAGCAGAGGTACCGAGCATGTACGTCCCTTAAATTCAATCTCTTAAACCTCTACCCAGTTTTTTAAGCTTGCAGATTGTGTATATTTTAGAACCACGTCATTTCTAAACCATGTTCGCCCCACTTTCCACATGCATTGCGAAAAATTAATAAAGACGCGTTGTAATTAAACAGGTGTGACTTTGGTTTTTATGTTGCAGTCTGTAAAGGAAATTGGAAACGCTTTCTTTGTTTAGACAAAGTTGTTATAATACAAGTGGAAGCAAATTTGGATAAAGAGAAAATTTGTGTAGTAAGGTAGAATCCCTGATAACTCGAAACGTCAGGGGAAACACAAAAAAGCCCGAGTTACCGAAAGTTCGAGTTATCAAGGGTTAGTGATTCTCAACAAAGTGAAACTGTAAAGCTTGGTTCCCACTAGCGACGTAAGCGGAATCGTAAGCGGAATCGGAATCGTAAGAAGCTTACGATCTAGTGGAAATCAAAACGAAAGAAACGGATAGTAAGCGACGGAAGCAGAAGCAGAGTCGGAAGAAAAAGGAAACCTGATTCTTCCAATTCCGATTCTGTCGAGCTTCCGATTCCGATTGCGACTCCGGTTTTTAATTTACACTAGGACGTAAGGCTCCTTACGCTTCCGACTCCGACTCCGCTTCCGATTACGTCGCTAGTGGAAACCAGCCCTTAAGGCTGGTTTCCACTAGCGACGGAGTCGGAGTCGGAGTCGTAAGACGCTTCCAACTTAGTGAAAATTGAAAATCCGAGTCGTAAGCGGAGTCATAAGCTCGACGGAATCGGAGTCGGAATAATCAGAACGGTTCCATTTTCTTCCGATTCCCCTTATGACTCCGACGCTTATGATCCTGTGAAAACTACAATCGGCGACAAAAGTAGTTGAGACAGTCTCAGCATATCGCATTATCGAATAATGAATTTGGTATTCATCATTATTATTCATATTACTAGGTGCTACAAAGCTCCCCCCGCCTCCCCCGTCCAATGTTGTAGCTTTCAACGAGGCCTGAGCTCTGTGTATCAACATTGATTGGGGGGAGGGGGCAAATTTGTGACGACAACAATAAAAGCAATAGGAAACGACTCCCAAAACAACGAAATGTCTCAACACTTTTGGCGCTGATTGTAGATTGTCACCAAAGTTACGCTATTAATAAAAAACACTGGGTGATGTCGCAGCTCTTAGAAGGTCTCACACCATTGGCTTGCCACTCTTAGACCTAACAATAGGACAAACAACACAACAATGGACCCTAACCCTAAAAACAATAGCAGCCTTGTTTTACAAGGCCAATGAAAATAGAAGCTTCTAAGAGCTGCGACCCTACCGAAAACACTGCCAAAACATGTAAGAGGGTCTCAATGGGGTGGTGGCTTTTACGGTTAACGGTTAAAAATTTGGCTTTTTTAGGGCTAACGGTTAATTTTTTCCTGTTACGGTTAACAGAAAGGTTAAAAATTAATTTCCATTGTTTTAAAAGTTAAACATTAATTTTTCATTGTTTAAGAAAGTTAAAAATTAATTTACATCGTTGTAAAACACATTTAAAGTCTTACGACCATTCCGGGATGAATGAAAAACTAGTTATTATTATAAGAATTGTGTTATTGAATATACCATACTACTATAGTATACTATATCTAATATTACTAATACTTATGGAAATATAAGGCATATGATAGACATGATATAGCATATATTCTTTGAAATACTGTATTAAACAACAGAAAGTTGTACACTACACTTTTTCTGTTCCAAGTAAACAACGTCATAGGTATATTAATTTGTATGACGATTACGTGCCTAATAAATATGTCTCAGTGTTAAACGAGCGTAACTTTGAAATGCTTCAGTTTCTATTCATGACGTGGCTTACGCTTAGATATCGCATCCATATCGCTATCGCTGTCATCCGAATCGCTTTCGTACTCCTCAACCTGGTTGAAATCAGCAGCGGACGCAAGCGTCACTTGCGGAATGTTGTTATCGCTTATGAAACTTAATGACACTTCAGAGCGTGTCACAGGGGAGGCAGTGGAGGTAGGGGACGCTTGTTCAACCTGGTCAGATGGAAAGCATACCCTTGCAGCAGCATCAGGTCTTTGTTTTGCATACACTGCCGAGGGCAAATCTCCTGCTTTATGTTTCGTCGTCTCGCTCCTCGCGGTTCTTTGCCTCACCGGACGGTAATTCTCCAACCAATCCTTCATTGTCTCTTCATCCTTTTTGGAATGCGCCTCAGAAGGAAGTGGAGTCATGAACTGTACTTCTCGGAATGACATCCCCTGTCTGTGGCACTGGGTAGTATGAAGATGGGTGAGTGTAGTATTTCGCGCTCCATTTGGTTATTCGCTTTAAAGATTCCTTTGATATAGTGCCGAAGTCTGTGGCATATACGCATATTGAAGGGCACCAAACGTCTCATGATTAAAATGAGATACCGCGTGTAGGTTCTCTACTTGTGTTGTAAGTTAAGTTTTCCAATCAATGTTATCTTTGTACTGTGCGTTAACAGTTATGATGTTTCCAATAAGGCTGTCCACACCATTCATTAGAAGCTCAACAGAAGTTTGTGCCTTTTGAGACACAGTTTCTTGTGGGCCATTCGTTGCTGAATCTTCCTTGAGGTGGTTGGTTTCTTTCACGTTCCTCACAGTAGATTTGATGTACTCGTGTACCTTCTTCACATTCTGACTGACCTGCTCTGGCGTCACTGGCACTGGACGAAAAAACGGATTTACTCAAGTTTGCACATTGAGCAACTGATATGTAGCAAATTTGGGCCTCTAAATTTGAACCAAATTTGCACTTGGTGTAAAGTGAATGTAAACATACATCTTTGCTCACGTGCAAATTGTGTGCAAATGTGGTGTAAATATGCATCTGCGCAAAAATTTACTATATCTTTGCTACCCCAAGCAAATTTCATATTTGCTCATCTTTGCCATGCCAAGCAAACATAAAGAAAATGTGGAATTTACCAGCTTTGCTTTCTTTGCAAATAAAGTGCAAACATCAAGTTTTGATTTGATGCAAAGATGAGCAAAGTTGTGCAAATGTCGTCTTTACTACATGTTTACTACTGTTTTGCCACCCATGTAAATCCATTTTTTCGTCCAGTGTGGCTTAGAAGTACTACCTTTGCAAGTTCTGCCAAAGGCTGTCATATAGAATGAGCCAGGCAACAGCGGTAATTCCAGATCCAGCTGCTGCTGGGTGGAAATGGAGTAGTTTTCGGTTTTGCAAACGATTTTTACGAGGCCGTAAAGTTTGAGGTCAAATGACCCCAAACCGACCTTCTGAGCGTGTTCTTTTAGCCCTAAAATGTCGATTAGATTTTTTTGAAGGCACCTATGAAATGGTTGTCATCTTTCACTTGGATTCGCGCTTTATACCTTTCGATTGGCTTCTCCTCCGCAGCTCGATACAGACTTTGAGTAGAAGAATGGATGATGAAGAAGCTGAATAACATCTAAAAAATAGTGTATTAAACAATAAGCTGTCAACTCATCCTACGAAAAGCAGACACTTTCGGTTTGCCGAGGGTTGCGAACCTAAAGGGGCCTGGGCCAACTTTTTTTTTTCGGTTCCAGGGCAGAACGCGTAGCCGTCGTGGAAACAAGACACATGTATAGCATCACAACAGTGCGTCTTGACAAGAGATTTCGACGCTTACAAACCATGGCTATAAAAATGTTACGGTTAACTTTTTTTCGACTTTTTACGCCTAACGGTTAATTTTTACCAAATTTTACGCCTAACGGCTAAATTTTGGGCCGTTTTACGGCTAACGGTTAACCCCATTGAGACCCTCATGTAATGTTACATAATCCCTTTAGGGCGTTGCAAACTCCCTTAGACAACCAACGTGCGCCAATAAGGAACAAACTGTGTCTTAACGACGGTTTATTGAAGACCGAACGACAGCCGCATGGAATTACAATAAAAAAGCTACGGGCGCATGCGCGCGCTAGCTACTGCTGAAAGTAACGCGATAACAACGTAGTGGCGTGATTGCCTCCTCCTTGCCTTCCCTAACTAAGAAATTATAAAACACGAGCTTCTCGTAGGCTTGGACACAAGGCCTACTGTCCGTGAGAACTTCGGTTGTATGGGATGACTGGATAATGTAAGGGGCGAAGTGCTTGATGGAGGAAGCTATGGCCAGAGCTTCGATCCCGCACGGTAGCCAGGTCACTTGATGTTTTCGCAGTTTAGCGCTGACAAAAACAGCCAACAGCAGTTTACCGTTCCGGTGGGTGTAGAGTGTGGCTGCGATGCCTCTATTCTTCACAGAAGCATCTTTCACGATCCACAAAGCGTCGCGGGGTTGAGGAATTGTGATGGTCTTGTGGTTTTCCGAGGCATGTTGGGCGGACTTGAAAGACGGGAGTAACTCATCAGACCACACTAGTCTTTCTCGAGATTCCTTTCCAGCGGTGGCCTGATCCAAGGGGTCCAGCAATTCAGCGAACCTAGGGAGTACTCGGCTGAGCACCTTGTATGCACCAACGAAAGATCGCAGGCCTTGAACAGTAGTAGGAGGGTCACATAGGATAATGCGGCTAACTTGTGGGGGCTGGCCTGTAGGGTGCCACTAGACCATACCCAACCCAACACGGTGTCATTACTGCGACAGATGAGTGTTTTGGGCGCGGAGAGGCGAAGATTGTTGCGTTGAAGCAAGGAAAGTACGCGCCGCCAATTGTGAAGGACATATGTAGGGTCGCTCCCACCAACGTACAGGTCATCAGCAATTTTGGCAACACAACCTTCTTGAATTAGTTCACCCAGAACTCGAGGCATTAGCTCCTCGAGGCATGTTTCTGACCCAAGCATACCCATAGCAGAGCGGGTATAAACACGGATGCCTTTAAAGGGTGTCGCTACGCCACAGAACTTCATGGAAGAGTGAGCCAGAGGAATTTGATAGAACGACTTTAACAAATCCGAGATAACTATATACTCCCACTTTTTTTTCCCCAATTTCACGCAGTACACCATCGACGTTAGGCATTAGAGAAGGCTGGGGCTTGCTATACTGGGCAACTTCGCCAAAGGATGTCACAAGTCTGCTACCCCAATTGGGTTTCTTGACAAGGAAGTAGTAGTAGTAGTAGTATTTATTTAGTTAAAGTTTTATTTTTGATTGTTTTTCTTAGTTATTATACCTTTTGTTAGGTTATTGTAGCTCATTAGTATATCTGTGGCAATTGTGGTTTTCCTTTGGTTTAGTCTCGTTATCACTTTTATTATTGTATTATTGTTGTAATTTTTGCTTTTATTTTTGTTACGTAATTTATCAGTAGTTTAACTAGCTCACTAGTTTTCTAGTTTGAGCACTCTGGCATGGCTTAGATGTTACCACATGTGTGGGACATGCTATACCTCCATCCTAGCATCAGCACTGCACTGATGAGGCCCAGAAGGCCGAAACAGTACTGTCTCAGGAGTTGCTATAAAGCCATTATGGTAAGAACCGGGAGGGCACATTGTATACATAATTATATAATATGTTGTTAAAATTTCTGTTCTCACTTTAACTGTCTATATATAGAATAAAGCTTGTTGGATATCCAACGAAGATGCCACTTGTGAAAAGGATCCAAGGATACTAGACGCTTGCGCTTAGTAAGGATAAATTGTGTAAACGAAAGCGAGAAGCGAACTCTTCACATGTCCTGCAGTTTAATAGCAGATTTATTATTATATATTAGGAACTTATTTCGGTAAACATTTTTATTCCAAGCATTCTTGATCCTGTATATACAGCGTAAGCACTGAAGAAGCCCGAAGGGCGAAACGTCTGCTATTAAACTTCAGGACATGTGAAGAGTTCGCTTCTCGCTTTCGTTTACACAATTTATATATATATACTCGTAGACTTGTGAATGGTCTCGCAAACAATGCTCATCTGAAATAATTAATTGGAGGATCACTTGAGCGATCGTGGAGACTTGAAATTTGTCGTATAAACTTGATTTGTAAAGGTCAAGAAACCAACTCCAATTTAAATTAACGTTTTAATTAGCTCGACGTTTCGAGCTATATATATATATATATATATATATATATATATATATATATATATATATATATATATATATATATATATATATATATATACTTAACATGAATGAAGACAAGATTTTTTGTTGTAAATCACCTATATTTTGACCGGGTACACCGGCCTTCTTCAGGGTGAGTAACTCAAAAATCTTTTGTAACTCAAAAAACGTCATTTATTTAATTTTTTGTAAGGTGTGTGGTATGCACCCTGAAGAAGGCCGGTGTACCCGGTCGAAATATAGGTGATTTACAACAAAAAATCTTGTCTTCATTCATGTTAAGTATATTTTTATTATGAAGATCAAATCTTTACTCATTGGATGTTCGTGAGAAGACTTTACATATATATATATATATATATATATATATATATATATATATATATATATATATATATATATATATATATATATATATATATATATATATATATATATATATATATATATATAAAGAGAATAAGTGGACACGGTTAAACTTTTGACTTCGGTTTAATGCATACAGGTCTGTTTCGTACAGGGCGAACCTGCACTCCTCAGTACAAGACCAAAAGTGAACTACACAGAACATTTACAGTATAAAAAGCATCATATCTCCATGGGGATAACGTTCATGTCTAGACAATGTCACATCACGTTTTTCAGCAGAAATTTATCTTTATGTCTACATTTACTGATTAATTCGTTTCGTTTGTTCAAGGTTGCGGTTTCCGGTTTACACAAAATGAAAAACTTTTCAGCTATACACAAATTACATCGCTTCGTCGTATTCGAGTAGTGGGGAGCACGGCATAAAATGCCGAATGCTGGGAATCTCTGCAGGTTCACCAAGGGAAATAGATCAAATGAAAAAGGATATTTGCAAAATCTTCCAAGATAATGAACTGAGAATTACAATTGAGGCAAACAAAAAGGTGGTGAACTTCCTTGATGTCACTCTTGATTTGAACTCGGGACAACACATGCCATACATGAAACCGAACAATATTCTCCAATACGTAAACACCAAGTCCAATCACCCACCAGCTGTTCTCAAGAATATCCCAGTAGGAATCAACAAACGTCTATCAGAAATATCTTCCAACGAAGAAGTATTCAATAAGGCCGTGCCCGTTTACCAGAAAGCTCTAGACAACAACGGCTACAACTATAAGCTGCACTATGAGAAACCAAAACCAGAAACAAAGAACAGAAAACGCAATATTATTTGGTACAACCCCCCATTCGATCGCAACGTGAAGACAAACATCGGAAAGGAATTCTTAAAGATCCTTGATAAATGTTTTCCAAAATCTAGCAATCTCCATAAGATTTTTAATCGGAACACTGTGAAAATTTCGTACAGCTGCATGCCAAACGTGAAAACAATCATCGAAGGAAACAACAAGAAACTATTACGAATAAGTGAAGTCCCTGAAACCGAGAGGAAATGCAGTTGTCCGAAGAACACAACATGCCCCCTAGACGGAGAGTGCCTGGCAAAAGACATCGTATACTGTGCGAAAGTGACCTCCGGCGATACAGTGCAGACGTACGTTGGACTGACTGCTACAAGCTTCAAATCCAGATACGCCAACCACAAAACCTCATTCAAGACGGAATCAAAGCGTAACGCAACTGAGCTAAGTAAACACATCTGGCACTTGAAAGACAACAATTTAGATTATGCAATTAAGTGGAGCATTTTATGCCGTGCTCCCCACTACTCGAATACGACGAAGCGATGTAATTTGTGTATAGCTGAAAAGTTTTTCATTTTGTGTAAACCGGAAACCGCAACCTTGAACAAACGAAACGAATTAATCAGTAAATGTAGACATAAAGATAAATTTCTGCTGAAAAACGTGATGTGACATTGTCTAGACATGAACGTTATCCCCATAGAGATATGATGCTTTTTATACTGTAAATGTTCTGTGTAGTTCACTTTTGGTCTTGTACTGAGGAGTGCAGGTTCGCCCTGTACGAAACAGACCTGTATGCATTAAACCGAAGTCAAAAGTTTAACCGTGTCCACTTATTCTCTTTATATTCGCTCTACCGGTGGTATCGAGCCCTCTCGACACACAATACAAAGATTATCCTGGATATATATATATATATATATATATATATATATATATATATATATATATATATATATATATATATATATATATATATATGTATATATATAAATTGTGTAAACGACGTAAATGTGCAACAAAATTAGTTTTCATGTTGCATTTGAGTGAACAAACTAAAATGTGTGGGGTTTCGCCACCCACTGTGGGCGGCACGGTGGTCTAGTGGTTAGCGCGTCGGACTTTCAACCTGAAGGTCGGTGGTTCGAGCCTGTTCTCTGCCGTCGTGTTGTTTCCTTAGACAAGAAACTTTACTCCACACTGTCTCTCTCCACCCAGGTGTATAAATGGGTACCGGCGACAAAATGCTTGGGGTAACCCTGCGATGGACTAGCATCCCATCCAGGTGGGAGTAGCAATATTCCTAGTTGCTTCATGCTACGGAAACCGGGTTAAGCTCCGGCCGTGTGGGCCATCGTGGCCCGAGTGCGACTTTACTTTACTTTATATATATGTGTTTTAAAAACTTTGCTTTCTTGCAGAAATGGTTCTGACCGCCATGCAACATTTTAGAATGAAAAAAAAAATTTAGCGTCGTTCAGACCGTTTTCCAGTATCGCATAAATATAACAGGACATTTCTAGAAATAATATAAAAGGTAGAATTCGTATCTCAAAGTTTGTGAAGTTTTAGACATATTCACTGAAGAAAACGCAAAAAAATCCGCGGTTAATTTTGCTGTATTTGACTTTGTCAACGTCACAGTAATCGGAGAAAGCATCGAAAACTCAGTGATAAAGACCCGGGGGGATAAAGAGCCCGGGGAAGGACGAGAGGCGGGGAACAGGGGAAGGGGGGGGGGGGAGGGGCAGGAGCGCAGGAGGAGTGAATGGAGGAGAGCAGAGCGGAGGGTTTATCTCACAGTGAATTTTCTCATAGTTCAGAACGACCACTTCAAATCAATGGAAACATCCCCAAAACATCTGTCAGAAATGTGCACATGCAACAACATTTACCAGCCTTAATTTATTAGCATGTTTAACAGCTTGCATACAAAACAAATTAAAAGTTTTGTTATTACTTAGATGCGACGAACCTACACAACAGTTCGTCCTTTGATTACAACTGAACTAAAATTAAACTAGTTTAAATTAATGAAGGCAAAAACCTTCAATGATCGATTACGACACGAAACTACTACAACTGGACTAAAGGGTTACAAATATTTGAATCCTTGCCTGTTTGTATTTCAACGAAAATGTACTAGGAAAAAAGCAAATGCCAGCTTTCATAACCATAAGTGTCAGCGAAAGAATTTCAGAAAAAAAAATGGCTCGAGTGCTCGACTTACACCACCCGGCTTAGCAACAATCTAATTGTAACATAGTCATAACCGTGGCCATACGTTTTGCCGCACTTATTCCACAACTTTAACAGGTCTTATAGAAGTCTAAGAAACAAAAGTCATTTTGGCAGAAAACATCGTAAACTATTGTACTTACAAAACTAGAGAAATTTAGAAGAAACTTACATCGCTATCGTAAAAAATGCTGCAGGCCCCCTCTTATCCTCCCAGCGAGGACGCAATTGTATCGGTTCTAACACACGAGATCTTTCCAGGGATGATACTGAGTTGTTACAATAACATGTACCTACATTAGTAATGAGCTGTTTGGAATGGTGGAAAATATAACAGACAAAGAAGCGTCGATGTCGTATACGTAGAAATGGTCGGATGGTTAAAAATTGACCCCTCATCTATTTGCTGCCCAAATATCCAATGTTTAAAAAATTTTGTTTAAAATAAGTTTCGGAGCTCTTTAAAAGGATGACGGATAAGAATATATCAATTATCTTTGTGTGTCGTTCAAAGTTTGGTAAGGATTCAATAGTCACTCTATAATACGATTAGTTCCTCTTTTCTCTCGATCTCAAGAATAGTCGTGTTTCAATTTAAAACCTTTTAAGGTTACAATGTAGCCTTTAATTTCTTCTTCCTGCGAACTTCGGAATGATTTTCGCGTACTCCTCGCTATTGTTCAAATATTTTTGAGAAAAAGGGGGACTGTTAGTTTCTTTATTCAATCAGTACTTGTTTATTACCTTAAACTACTTTACATGTAATTACGCGTTTAAAATGCAGTTTAGTTAGTCTGTTACTTGTCTTTTTTCCGCTATCAATCTTTACTTCCTTTGGACGTTTACTTGCTAGTATCATCAATAACGGTTTTCTCAGGATCGGTCGGCTTAAAGGAATGATTTTTCTTCTTCGCTTTCTGACAAATCAGGCGTATCGTGGGTGTCGCCATCGCTAAACGAAAAAAGCAGAAAGACAAAGTGAGCTTATCACTCAGTAAAAGCGAGGGGGAAAGGAGTTATTCAGCAAAAATGTTGAACAATTAATATTGCCGGGAATTTTACGAGTTAGTCCATAACTGTATTTCCCATCACCTTTTGCTGAATTAATGAATGATTAAAAATCCGTTTATTATGCGATAATCATCTTCATCAAATATTGGCCTTTGACAGCTTTTTTGATCCTTGCCCGCGAGCAAAAGAGTGTTAACGTCTCATATTTGAACGCCCTGCGGTGCGAAACTGAAACTCTTACCGGTCTTTCGTTGTCTTGGCGCTGCGACGCTTTCCCCATGCCCTAGCATCCAAACCGTCTTCTACAGAATGCTCTTCAGCATCGGAACTAGAGGCGGACGGGACACCACCCGGCGCTTCATACAGTGGATACGCCAAGCCCTTCTGTGTCGGCTTAAAGGTCGTGAAGGACGTTTCCTGCTCGAGTTCGTCATCACTGCTGGCTAGCGTTTCACCTGTTTGAAGGTCCAGACGATACGAGTCTCTTGATTTTTTCCTCAGCAAACCTGCAAATGTACAACGTCGAAATGTGATTGTCAGCGGTATTTAACCCTTGTCAGTCCCAAGAGTGCCAAAAATCAAAATTCAAAACAAATTCCAATTTCGTTTTGTGAAATATTGAAAAACAAATGGTTCCATGCAAACGAACTGCCGAAGAGGGTTCATTTAAATGGTCTCACTATAGGATTTACTCGAGAGAATCATGATCAAAAGTTGCAAGGACTACCCTGATCTGGGTAGGGTTACATCATCAGTACCGTATTTTGCGCTCGTTTCTCAGACGTCCACGTCTTTTTTGCGGAGGGAACAGTAGTGGCGCCACCGCGAAAAGTCGTCGGTTTTCTCAGGCTACACGTCTAAATGTCTCTATAATTGATTCTGGGAGTCAGTAAAAGGGTTGGGAGCTACATCCCCACGAACATTCAGTAGAATTTGGAACGTACAAATGTAAGGGGCGGACCATTAGAAATCTTGGGAGGGGGGGTGACAATTACCAAAAAAAAATCCTGCAAAGGAAAATTGTCTCAAAAAAAAATCCTGCAAGCAGTTGACCATAAAAAAATAAAATCCTGCAAGCTAACCGGCTAAATAAACATATATTTATTTATTTATTTATTTTAAACTGCCTCAAAGGTCTATCTGGTACATATACCGATATCTTAATTTAGTATACATGTATACTGAAACAGTGGATAGCATTGTTGGCGCGCTCGGATTGGCTACTGAAACTCGGAATATTCACCTCCCAGCAATTTGCGCGCGAAAATTGTAATCGTTAATTGACAAGAATAAATGAGTTAAAAAGCATCATTTTCGTTATATTATGTCACTGTTTCAGTATATATATCCACCACTACCCGGCACCTCCACTTAGGTGAATAGTTGTTAAATAACCAAAACCTTGTTTATGTACGTATTTGAAAACACTGTAAACATCATGAAATATGTAACCTGCTCTACAGATTGTCCAACCGTCCCGATTTCGTCGAGATTACCCCGATTTTGCTTGAAAATCGCGAATCCCGACCAATATGTGATCGGGATAGGAAAAATCCCGATTTTGACATTCGGTTCTGTCATTTTCGTCAAATTCTCGTAATACTTACTATACAAAAAGACGAAATTGCGTATACTTAACTCTGATATCCAGATAAACTAAAGAAACAGCAAGAAATATAAAATGAAATCGAGTACTTGTATGTGGAACCCCACAAAGAGACGCAAAGCGACGAGAAGCCACATCAATTCGCCAAACATTTTTGACAGAAATTGTTGTCTCAGAACACTAGAAATGGAGTTTCAGAGCATCAAGATTTCAAAATTTTCTGGTGGGGCATGCCCCCACACCCCCCTAGCGGCTCGCGCCTTCGGCGCTCGACCACTCCATCTCAATTCTTATTTCTCCACATATTTTATGCAACGGTTCGACAGTCTGACTTGAATCTACTCTCCAGCGTTTAATACAAAAAATGAATTGGGCCAAGTATAAAAAAAATTGGAGCTTGCACGCATTTATAAAGAAAATCTGAGAAAAAAAAAAAACCCTGCAGGCTTGCACCTCCCCCAAAAAAAAATCCTGCAGGAAACTCAGGCCGAAAAAAAAATTCATACACTGAAAATTTTTTGACCCCCCTCCCAGGATTTCTAATGGTCCACCCCTAACTGTCCTAAATCCAGACATGGATTTTTAACACGCTGTGTTTATGTACCTGTTAGTCTCCGCTTCGTACTCGTTCGTTTTGCTGCCACAGGGCTGTCTGCATGGCCACTACCCTCAAACAAAGGTGAGTCAACACTAGCACTACGCTCTGCTCGAGGCATATCAGGGGTGGCCTGGGAAAACAGGGTCCTAAGGGAAATCAAAATAAAACTGTTATTAGAAAATGCCCTCACGCAATAGAAATGGCGCATCCTAATATGCCGAAAGCCAATTTTTTTATAACTCTCTAGAAAGGCGAAAACGTTTCATCTCGTCATCATTAAAATTTGTTTTGTAGTCACCTCTCAACGCTCCCGACCTCGTTTGTTTCAACAATAAAATATTACCAGTTTAGAAGAACTAGTAACAGTTTTTCTCTTTGTTCTAATTGCAACTTCTGCTAGTTGCTATTTTTAGCGATAGCGGTAGAGCCGGTAATAGTCCTTATGCATGTTTACGTCAGACTAGCTAATTCCACCCCCAAGCCTCGCTTTTGAAGTGCAAACCTGTGATAATCTCGTCAATGTATTCTCAAAGGAGCAAAGTTGAAAATAATACCCACTCAAAAACAACGTGAACGTGTCAAAGGTTTGCAAGGAATTTCGTACAAACGAGGCTTGCTGGTGAATTTTGAGCTCGTGACGTTATCGTGCGTAACCTCATGGGTCTATGCAGAGAATAGTAATATATTCAAACTGGTCTTTCATTCACGGTTCACTGATTAAGAATGGGGAGAACTGGGAAAGCATTGTTCCTAATGGTTACCCAGTTTCTTAGAACCGAGAAGAAAGCCCAGTCTAGATATACACCCCAGGGGATGGGTTGGGAGGGGAAAAACTCCCATCCACATACACCCACTCCCACACTCCCATCCTCATAGCCTTTCACTATGCCGGCCCCGGTTATTTCCCACTTCCGATCCCACGCTTCTTGCGAAAAGAGGCCTAACACAGAACATGTGATCCTTATATACCCTTGCATAATATTATTCAGTGTGAATGCCACCCGTTGGTATGAAGTATTGTTTCTTAATCGGCTCCCGTGAACTCAAGGACCAGTTTGAATAGTAATATATTCAAACTGGTCTTTCATTCACGGTTCACTGATTAAGAATGGGGAGAACTGGGAAAGCATTGTTCCTAATGGTTACCCAGTTTCTTAGAACACTCATTACAGACCAGGTAACTAACACGGCATACCCGCCCTCACCTATCCCTCCCCCTACACTTCTTTATCCCAATCAACATCCCCATACTCATCCGAACAAAAAACCACCCCTCACTAATCCCTGTAGAATTTTCCAATGGATTGTGAACGTGGGGCGCCCAAACGTCGGATGGTGTGCGTGGTGGCTAGGCCTAAAGTGTGGCAGTCATATTGCAACATCTTCCACCCAAATGGGAGAACATTATTGACTAACTACCAGCCACCCCACTGAAACCTGACGAGTGAACGACTCATAGAATCGAGCAGCACATGGTCATACCCTGATTTGTCATCCAGTTTTGTTTGTAGGTGATCTTTTCCACATATCGTGTCAGCTTCACAAAAGAATAGAGCGAGAAAGGCATGTCTCGCATCCACAGATTAAGATAGCGTTTATCGAGGCATACAGGGTTCCACCGTAAGGGGGTATGACGAGATAGGGCGGAAGAACCTCATTTACCCTTCCCCACACACTAACCTCGCCGACCATTATTCGACTGGTGAGCTCCTTTGTTACAAAATCAGAAAGTTCCTTGCATGAGTGATAGTCATGAAATACGCGACGGGGTGGAAAATTTGAGTTACATTCTGACCCCGCAAAGCTGCCTTTGAAAGGGCGCATGTATTTTCAGATGGATACCCGGTTCCGAGTTCATCCCATGATTTCAGTCGCATCCACTTGGCAAGGCGTTATCTCGGCCCATGACTCAATGTGATTATGTATTTCACCGGCGACAAAGGAGTCTGGAACGCGCACTCGAAGTTGAAGTGGAGTGCCATGACACAGGCCTTTCGATACCTCTTGAATGGAAAGGGAGATTCCCGTCGGGGATTGTCACCCCACCACCGGCCCCTGGGACAGAAACCCACTGGATCCCGTTAGGCGACCGTTTTGAGATGCTGCCTACATCGACTGAAAATTCTCTTCAAATTCCTATTCTGGTACAACGTATGCCTGGCCTTCAAGTTTTTTTTTTTTTTTTTTTTTTTTTTGGCCGCTTCGGAGAGATCTAACATTAAAGGAATATAGGGGACAATTTGGTCTACTCCAGCGCCGAAAAATGAACCTAACGGAGTAAACGAACAAACAAAAAAAATAGGATGGGGCCGACGGAGGGTAACAATCCCGTCCCAACTGCAAGAGTCAAGCACAAAGGGCATTAGAGTGCCCTGGGATCGGTACCAACCATGCGGAGGGGGGGGGGGGGGGGGGGAGCCTAGATGAATGCATAATAGACTCAATAAAACCCAATAAATGACCAGTTTCACAGTCGACTGACGTGCAATATGCAGACTTTCCCGTATTAACATTTCTCTTTTGTTCTTAGTACGAGAAACCACGCGTGACCCAAGTAAAAGCACATGATTGTTTTCCACCTTTTTTTAAAGGAAAAGAAAGAAAGAAAGAAAAATCATCTTTTGTGCACAGAGTAAATTCCATATTCACCCGCCACGAACTGGCCACTGTAAACAAAACGATTTCGTCAAACGAACTTATCATTTGCAGATAAGTACCACGAAACGGTGTCACAGAGCAATCATTGTCACACAGTAAATTCGGCGAGCGAACTCAGCACTCGCCGAGAAATATATCGTTGTGTTTTCACACTGAGCGGCCACCGGGGCGGCCACCATGGCAGAATAATTGCGCTGACCACTGTTACACAATAATTTCGCTGAGCGAACTCAGCACTTATGCCAAATACTGATATCGTCGTGGTGTCACACAGAGCAACCACTGTTGTACAATAATTTCGCTGAGCGAACTCAGCACTTGCCAAATATATCGTCGTGGTGTCACACAGAGCAACCACTGTTACAAAATAATTTCGCTGAGCGAACTCAGCACTTATGCCAAATACTGATATCGTCGTGGTGTCACACAGAGCAACCACTGTTACACAATAATTTCGCTGAGCGAACTCAGCACTTGCCAAATATATCGTCGTGGTGTCACACAGAGCAACCACTATTACAAAATAATTTCGCTGAGCGAACTCAGCACTGGCCAAATATATCGACGTGGTGTCACACAGAGCAACCACTGTTACAGAATAATTTCGCCGAGCGGACTCAGCACTTGCCAAATATATCGTCGTGGTGTCACATAGAGCAACCAGCATTTTGCCAACATACATCTCGTCGTGGCGTAAAATTACTACACAGAGAAAAACCACACATACAAATCCGATTTGGGCGTACTAGTAACAAACAGAACGAAGGTGTACAGAACACAAATACACTAGTGAAATACCCCTACTTCAAGGTTATCTGGTTCGGCTTGAACCGACGCTGGAACTCCCGGCGGCGCTTGTACAGGAGCTAGTGGAGCTGGCGCGTTCAGTAGAGTCACTGAAGCTGGTGCTTGTACAAGAAACGCTGGAGCTGGCTTTGGAATCACCTGGGCTGGCGCTGCCTGGACTTGAACTGCTACAGGGAGGGCGGGGAGGACGGATGGGTCTGTGCGGCCATAAAGGTTATTTTCCACTTTCAAGATCCCACGCTTCTTGCGAAAAGAGGCCTAACACAGAACATGTGATCCTTATATACCCTTGCATAATATTATTCAGTGTGAATGCCACCCGTTGGTATGAAGTATTGTTTCTTAATCGGCTCCCGTGAACTCAAGGACCAGTTTGAATAGATACCCAGGATACCCAGGATCATATACTCACATTTGCGTATTTTTTGGGACGGGACCCAAAGTACTGAGAGCGCCCGAGTCCCTCCTCCCGTAACTGGCTGCACCTTCTTTCTTTTAGTGCTCATGGCGCTGCAGTGAGGAAGCTCGATCTCAGGAGGACGGCTATTTAACTATTATAGCACGAAAGCACGCGTGATATCGCCTAATACTTAGCCGACGAGGCCGTAGGCCGAGTTGGCTAAAATTAGGCGATATCAAGCAAACTTGAGCGCTATAATAGTTTTATAATTCAACACATTGATAACAAAGCACAGTTTGAAGAAAAAATATCGCCGATAAGCCTTTTATTTAAAAAAGCTTACATATGTTTTACCGCGCGAAACTTGCAACATCACAGGCAGTTCATAAAAGTGGCGTCCTTGTCAATATTGCGCAAGCTTGAACACTATAACTGTTTTATAATTTAACACATTGATAAAAAATCGCAGTTTCGAGAAAAAATTCATTGAGATATACAACCTTTTATTAAGTAAAAGGCTTCAACAATCTTTTACCTCGAGCCATTTCTTACACGACAAGCAGCGAATGCCAAAACTTTGCGGATCTAAAATTAAGCTTAATTTGAGAGTTTCTACGAGGAGCTTTCGTCTACGTAAAGGACGAGACAGAGCAGTGATTACACGAATAAAAACACAGTGAAATAGCATATAATTTCTTAGTTAACAAGTGTTTCGTGTCTTAAAAAGTTCAATTCAGAATCAAAACAAATTGAACAAACACTCGGCTACCTAAACATAGCGGCGATAAGTCTGAAAGAACTGCAGCATGGACAGTATGTCTTACAAAAATTCACAGCCAAAGGATACAAGAAACGGTTAGAAAATCGTTACCTGTAGTTGATGTGGCTTTTAGTCCCTTCCATCAGCGTACTGAATTTTCAAACATCGAAGTACGAGCTGAGTCGATCGCTGTTGTTTACAAACTTGCTCGATTTAGTTCCTACGGCCGTATTTGGCGTCAATTCGCTTACTGCGCCTTTCAATAACATGCGGAATTTGAAATTCAAATCTCCACCAACGGTTGCGTTATTCCCTGCCGTCAATCATAATCAATACGAAAGCCAACGGACCATGTAAAAAAGAAACAAACAAAATGGATCGAAATCTACCAATCATAATGCACGGACGTGACCTTTTGAACTCATTGAAGTGAACATCTGTTTCCTGAGGGGTAAGCTAAGATGATTGACGGCAGTGTAAAACGCAACCGTTGGTGGAAATTTGAATTGCAAATTCCGCATGTTATTGAAAGGCGCAGTAAAGCAAAGATCAGAAACTTTTCTGAGGATGTATCAAGTCTAATCGTATTTCAGAAGTGATTACTACAGGCATTTTCCAAAAATTGTGTTCCTTCATTCACTTATTGTCGAGCGGTTGACTTTGAACCAGCTTTCATTCAGCTACGCCAGAAACACTGCACTGCGACTATGACAACGCGAACATTTCGCGCCTTTTTTGTCCAATCATGTGATCAATAATTTTTCTCTTTTCTTTTCTTTTTTTTTTTCGTTCCTTTCATTTTTTTTATCTAATAGTTCGCGCATTTTTCTCCCCAAAACACGAAAGTATGGTCAGCGGTGAGTTGACCAAGATGGCCGCGTCCTTGTGAGCTCTGATCGTTTCTTTTCTTTTCAAATTACCAAATGTTCAAAGATTTACCAAAAGAAATAATTGACCGACGTAAGCCTCAAATCGAAACGCTGAAAATGGCTCGTAGACATGGAATTCCAGCGTCTTTCAGCGCTGCTCAACCGGACAAGTTGTATATTAGGGGTGCCTTCTGGCCTGTTGGTAAGGAACTTTTTATTCCTGAAAGCCGTTAATCTCTCTAGTATTTATCTTTAAGAGATGATACGCAATGAACAAAAGGCCACTTCACTTTAATCTTCACTTATGGCGGACTTTAGAAACAGTCTAGTAGATATTTTTTCCACACACAGGCTTAATCGAAATGGCATCACCGCACTATTTGCCTCACAAAGTCTCATTTTCGTTTTTAAGAAGTGTAACTTTATGTAACTTTTTCGTATTCCTTGGTTTTTCTTTGTACGCTTTGTTATTATTATTGTTGTTCGTTGTTTCTTTTTTATTTAGTTTGCACCTCTTTGAATTTTCAGAAAGCGTTCTTGGGCGAAAGTGGCCAATCTTATCAATTCACATAGTAACTAGCAATGGATCTAAAAATAGCATCTATTAATGTGCGGGGTTTAGGGGACCGGTTAAAGCGACGAGAAGTTTTTAACTGGCTACGAGCTAAAAACATGTCTGTATATTTTGTTCAAGAAGCCCACTGTACCGAACAAAATATGCATGATTGGCGGGCTGAATGGGGCTATCAAGCCTTATTTAGCTGTTGCTCCAGCAACAAGGCAGGTGTTGCAATGCTTTTCAACAATAATTTCAGCTTTCAAATTTTGAAAATTTTTACCGATCCCGCGGGACGCTTTATAATATGTGATTTAATAACAAATGGAAAATATCTGACCTTGGCAAATTTGTATGCTCCAAACGAAGACGATGCTAGTTTTTTCACTAGTTTCTTTGAGCATTTGCTAGATTTTAAATGCGAAGAGATAATAATCGGTGGCGATTTTAACCTAGTGTTTGACGTTAAAAAAGACAAAAAGGGCGGCCTTGCCAGAACACATCAAAAATCGCTCGAGGTCATTAACGCTTTCTGTGAAAATCTAGACTTGATTGATGCATGGAGAGTGCTAAACCCCGATCTCTCCAAATTCACGTGGCGACAAAGGAAACCTGAAATTCATAGCAGGCTTGATTTTTTTCTCGTTAATCAGAGCACTTTCTGTAGCACTAATGAAGTCGACATTATACCAGGATATAAAACGGATCACTCTATGATATCATTACAGTTTTCCTTGCATTCCAACACCAGAGGCCGAGGGTTCTGGAAACTTAACACTTCCTTCTTAAATGATAAAGAATACGTAAATCAAATCAAATTAACAATACATGAAACTAGGGACGAGTATGCAAATGATGATACTGTTGATCCTAGCTTGCTATGGGAAATGGTGAAAATGAAAGTTAGAGAGAGATCTATTCAGTTTGGAGCAACTAAGAAGAAGGAAATGGCAAAAGAACAGGATGAAATTGAACAGGCGATCGCAACTTTAGAAAAGCGATTATCTAATGTTTCACATGACGACCAACAGAAACAAAACATATGGGCGGAACTAGAAACAAAGAAACGCAATTTAGAGAGAATAATTGAATACCAGACAAAAGGCGCGATCTTGCGATCGAAATCTCGATGGTATAATGAAGGTGAGAAAAACACCAAATACTTTCTTAATCTGGAAAAGAGACACTGTAAACAAGCAACAATAGCTCAGCTCAAAATTAATGACAAAGATTTCGTTTGTACAGATAAAGAGATTTTAAACCAATGCGAAACTTTCTATAAGAAGCTGTATACCTCCAAAACGGAACACGAGGCCATAATGGATTTTACATTTCCGCCGCAACAAAATGAAAAGTTTCTAAATGACCAAGAACGATTTTTCTGCGAGGGGCTACTCAGCAAAGAGGAATGTTTGGGAACTCTTAAAAGCATGGCTTCTGACAAAACGCCCGGAACAGATGGATTGCCCTGTGAATTTTATAAAGTTTTTTGGAATGATATAGGAGAAACTTTGGTTAATTCCTTAAACTATTCTTACGAATTAGGAAGACTTTCAATCTCACAAAGACGAGGAATTATCAAGTTGATACCAAAAAAAGACTCGGAACTTAATTTAATAAATAATTGGCGACCACTGACGCTTTTAAATTGTGACTACAAGATCGCAACTAAAGCTATAGCAAGCCGAGTTAAGACAACGCTCCCTAAGCTTATTTCAAACGACCAAACAGGCTTCATCAAGGACAGATTCATAGGAGAGAATATTCGTTTAATAGACAGTGTTATTAACTATGCAGCCGCAAAGGAAATTCCGGGGCTTCTCCTTTTTCTTGATTTTGAGAAAGCCTTCGACACTCTGGAATGGTCTTTTATATGCGAAGCCCTTCAGCGTTTTGGTTTTGGCCCATCTTTGATCAAATGGATAAATGTCTTATATTGCAATATTGAAAGTTGCATCCTTAACAATGGATGGACAAGCAATTTTTTTGAACTCAGCAGGGGAGTGAGACAGGGCTGCCCTCTGTCGCCCTATTTATTTATTCTTGCAGCAGAGATAATGGCTGAAGCGTTTCGCAAAAGCAAGGAAATTAGGGGTATAGTTGTAAATGGTACTGAAATTAAATTGAGTCAATATGCAGATGACACAACACTAGTCTTAGACGGTTCCGAAAAATCACTGAAAGAGTCCTTAAAGTTGTTGGATAGCTTTGGCAAGATTTCTGGCCTCAGACTCAATAGTAGAAAAACGGAGGCTTTATGGATCGGTTCAAAAACGAATTCAGTGCTTAGGCTCTGCCCTGAATGGAATTTTAAATGGCCAAAAGAAAAGGTCAAGACTCTTGGGGTGTGGTTGTCAACAAATCCAATAATAACAATGTCCCAAAACTACAATGAAAAGTTAGAAAAAGTAAGGGCGATCTTACGCTGCTGGAAATTTCGAAGACTCAGCCTTTTGGGGAAAGTCACGGTGTTGAAAAGCCTTGTAGCGTCGCAACTAGTATACATTCTTTCTCCTCTAAAAACAAACCACAGTGTTTTGAAAGAAATAAACTTGATGTTTTATGACTTTCTTTGGAGTGGCAAGGGTGATAGAATAAAACGAAATGTTGTGATAAACGATTACTCAGAAGGAGGAATCAAAATGATTGATATTTTTCTTTCAACAAATCGTTAAAAGCCACTTGGATCCAAAAGTACCTAGATATTGAAAACCGCGGCAACTGGAAAATCTTCTTTGATTTGGATCTTCACCAATATGGAGGAGATGTAATACTAAGGGGTAATTTGCATAAAAAGGACGCCATAAGCTTAACCAATATATCTTGCCCCTTTGTTAAGGAAATCCTTGAAATCTGGAGCGAGGCTTTTTTTGAGGGTACGATAACATCGGATGATCACCTTTTGTCGTCGTCTTTGTGGTATAATTCACTGATACGAATTGAAAATAGACCCGTTTTCTACAAAGATTGGTATGCTAAAGGGGTAACAAAGGTTAAGCATCTAATAGATAGCTCCTCGCATCTACTTACCTGGATTGACTTCCAAAACAAGTATAATCTGCAAGTACGACCTCTTACTTACTTTTCTTTCTTTCTTGTATAAATTGTCTTAATTTTTAACGTCTACATTGCACTGCCTAATGACGTCTAATCTTAAGAAGAAGAATAATGCGCTTAAAGCTCAAATTAGCACTTTGTCAGAGGAAATTACGAAACTGAAAGAGGCATTACTGCGACAAAACCCAAGTACTCCTGGTGGCGAAGATGGTGGCGTTCCTACTGATGCAGAATCCGCCCCTAGTCTAAAGTATTTAAGCAAGGAATATGATGACCTTCATCAGTTTAAAAAGACAGCCAAACTAGAATTGCAGCGATTGAGTACCAAACTCGCTAAATAGCTATCAAAGTTGATTTGATTAGCAACGCGATCGATGAATTTCAAGAGTACAGTTTCCAATACAACGTGAAAATAGTTGGGGTTCCGGAGAGTCGTTCCAATGAAACAGCAAGTGACACGACCGCTCTTTGCGTCAAACGTTTCGGAGAAATGGGAACTGACGTAACGATTCAAGACATCGACACAGCGCACCGTGTGCCTAGCAGAAATGACCGTGGAAAACCTAAACCAATTATTTGCAAATTTGTAAGGCGTCTTTCAAAGGAAAGTGTGATGAATTGCCGGAGGGAGGCGAATCAAGTGAATCCTACAGCACTCGGTTTTCAAAGAGAAGTTTCACTGAGTGCCGTCAGAATTTTTGACTATTTAACACCAAAGATGCAAGAAGTCCTATATGAAGCCAAGAAATTCAAAGAGCAGCACCATTACCAGTACTGTTGGGCGAAGAATTCTAATGTATACTTGAGGAAGGATAGTGCGGCCCGCGCAATAAAGATTAAAACCATTGGTGACCTGCAAAGGCTGAGCGATGATAACTAAGTATTGCACTATATATAAGATAATGACATAAGGTAGTAATTTATTACTTTAATAATACTTAAATGATTGTAGGTTCAAATGCAAAAATTGCTCAAAGATCAAAGAAAGATACTTTTAAAGAACTGCCATACAATAATGTCAATATCATTCAATCTCACGGTCAATTTAATAATAATATAAATAGTGAATTACCTACTAAGAAGTATTTGGATAAACTTTCTAGCATTTATGATTTGGATCTGTTCGGTTTAAACACTGACTCCAATTTAAATCCCGATCGTAACATTGCTAATCAACACGTTCGTAGCCAGTATTTTTCACCCTTTAGTTTTTCCAAGCTTAAAAATATGCAGCCTAGTCGTGAATCAAATTTCTCTCTACTACACAAAAATGTACGAAGCTTGAAGCGAAATCTTGAACATTTTCAAGTACATTTGCTCGATGAACTTGACTTTCCTTTTAGTGTTATAGGAATTACTGAAACAAAAATTACAAACGACAAATTGTTAGACTTTAATGCAACAATACCAAATTATTAATTTGAATACGTTCCAACGCCTTTGTCATCTGGAGGTGTTGGAATGTATATTAATAACTGTCTGAATTACACAGTCATCGAAAAAGTGTTCACTGCAGCGTTTCAGGCGCTCTGGATTGAAATACAGTTTTCAAAACAAGCCAACATTATTTGTGGTGTAATCTATCGACAGCATAACTCCCCTGAACAATTTCAATCTTATTTTGAAGAGTCACTAGATAAACTAAGTGCTTCCGGCAAACCAATATACCTCATGGGAGACTTCAACATAGATCTCCTCAAATCTGAAACCTGTAACTATTCTCATAACTTTTTACTTTCCTTACAAAGTTACTCTTTTATCCCAACAATTGACAATTGAGTTTATTATAAATCCGCCACGCTAATTGACAACATTTTTGTAAACAGATTTGACAATCAACTCTTAAGTGGTAACATTGTTTCGGATATAAGCGATCACTATTCGCAGTTTTGCATTATTCAATCACTTAAACAAACACCCAAACCCCAAAATAAGATACGAGACTATTCGCATTTCTCGGAAGAAGAATTTAATAACGAGCTCTCGCAGATAGACTGGGAAGCTTTGATCCTTTCCAGCAGGTCTAGTTCTGTGGATAAGTTTTTTTCTTATTTTTTCAACAAAATAAACAAACTTACAAATAAACATGCACCACTTAAAGCTATATCTCATCGTAAATCCAGACAGTTAACCAAACCATGGATAACTAGCGGCTTACGGAAATCAATAAAAGTCAAAAATAAGCTATTTTATTCTGGTGATACGGATAAGTACAAACTGTACAGGAATAAGATTTCAATTCTTTCTCGCTTAAGTAAAAAGTTATTTTACCAAGGTTATTTTAATGATAATCTAAATAACATAAAAAAGACATGGGAGGGCATAAATAATTTAATTAATCGCAAAAAGAAAATTTCAAAGACTGGGTCAGCACTTAACCCTATTCGGCCTCGCGCTAACTTTCAACATTCATAACTTCCTTAATATGTATGCAAACGCCATCAAACTTTGTAACTTTTCCTAAAATTTATCTGGCAATTTTTTGATCACGTGACTTGATGTTTCCATGGCAACAAGATTTTGACAGCCATGTTTTTTTGAAATTTGCATATTTATACCTTTGAATGAAGAAAAACAATGTTTATTGGTGTAACTTTCCTATTTTTACGCCATTTAGCGTTTATTTATTGCTTTTTATTAATTTTGGGTGAGTTTGGACGGTTTTTAAGAGGTTCTGAAAAAATTCAGAAATCCAAGATGGCGGATCCAAGATGGCGGCCGCATAACTAATGACCTAATAACTACGTCATATGACGTCATCGTTCCATTATGCGGACCGCAAAGGAGACAGTTTTAGACGTACTATGTACCCTCTAGGTTTCATTGTCATAGCCTTAATGTTCTTGTTCTTCCCCAGGCTCAGAAACTCAAAAAAAGCCCAGGCTGAATAGGGTTAAACCGCCTAACAATCAAGGATTGTCACAAAACCCGTCTGAATTACCCGATATCCTCAATGGCTATTTCGCATCTATTGGGCATAAACTTGCGATAAATGTACCGTGCTCTAGCCGACACTTCAGCGATTATCTACAAGATACTGACTGTCCTAACTCTTTCTTTTTTGACCCTGTTACTCCGCCTGAAATAGAATTTGAAATATCATCTACACCTTCTAATAAAGCATATGGTTTATATTCTTGTCCAATCCGTATTTTGAAATGCACAAAGCACATCATATCTAAAACTCTGGCTGAAATAATGAACATATCTATTCAAACTGGTGCCTATCCTTCTAAGTTAAAGCATGCTAAAGTTATTCCAGTCTATAAGGCTGATGACGAAACTGATCCAGGCAATTATCGACCAATTTCTTTACTTTCAATTTTCAATCGCATTTTCGAAAAGCTGATGTACAAACGCCTTAGATCCTTTGTTGAACAAAACGACATCCTATGTAAATCGCAATATGGGTTTCGAGAGAATTGTTCTACTCAACACGCAATCTTGGATATTGTGAATAAAATTCAAAGTAATATGGACGGAAAATTGTATTCATGTGGTATTTTTATTGATTTAAAAAAGGCTTTTGACACTGTCGATCATTCTATTTTATTATGTAAATTGAAGCATTATGGAATAAGAGACGTCATTAATCAATGGTTTTCGTCGTATCTATATCAGGCAGAACGCAATCAACTCAAATCGGACCCAAATTTTCTAACAAAGAAAAGATATTGTATGGTGTCCCCCAAGGCTCTGTCCTGGGACCATTATTATTTTTATTATACATTAATGACATTTACCGCTCATCTCGTAAATTTAATTTCTATTTGTTCGCCGATGATACAAATCTATTGTATGCAGACAAAAACTTAAAAAGGCTTGAATGTGTAGTTAATACTGAACTAGTAAACATATCTGACTGGTTAAATGCAAACAAATTATCACTTAATTCCAGTAAATCTAATTTCGTTATCTTCAATCCTTACCAAAGAAAAGTCAATTATGAAATAAATTTAAACATATTCGACAACAACTCTATGAAATTAATTCCACTCGTGCGTAAAGACTACGTGAAGTATTTAGGTGTTCTAATTGACAGTAATCTTACCTGGAGAAACCACATTGACTACATTTCGTCTAAGATAAGTAAAGGTGTTGGCATCATTGCTAGGCTCAGACATCTTGTACCCACTATTACCCTTATGAGTATTTATCGATCCCTGATTGAACCGTATATATCTTATGGCTTAAGTGTATGGGGCCAAGCTGCTCATTCACAATTGAACAAAATTCTCCTTTTACAAAAACAAGCCCTCCGCTTAATGCATTTCTCTAATAATCGAGCACATGCTATTCCTTTATTTATTTCCTCTAACATTCTGCCACTGAATATGCTCTACTTTAAATCGATTTCTGTACTAATGCATGATGTTGCAAACCATTCTGTTCCATCTAATATTTCTGACCTTTTTATTCGCTCAGACCACTGAGATTCACACCCACGACACCAGATTCTCAGCCGCTGGCAACTTTTACGTCAAACATTCTAGAATTAACCAACAATTACACTCCTTTTCTAGAACTGGAACTAGAATTTGGAATAATATACCTATCAATTTACGTAACCAAAGCAAAACATGCTTTAAGTCCAAATTAAACAGATTACTAATGGAGGTTTTGGAGAGTGAGGATATCTATGTTGAAGTCGAATATCTTTGTAACAGTCTTCGTAATTTTAAAACACTTAATTGACTTTAAACTGCATTTTATTACCCCTTCTCCTTAATTTGTATATATATATTTTTTCATATTTATTTTTATTTCTATTATTAATTAATTAATTAATTTATTTATTTGTTGTTGTTACAGTAACTAATCATAAATTATCCATTCCTTATTTTCGTATTTATTGTTATCTGTCAATTATTTTATAGTGAGCTCTTGTAATTGTTTAGTGTGCAGCAACCCGCCACGATTAACTTTAGTTATTTGCGGGTTGCTAATATAATTTGTTTTATTATTTGTAAATAAATTGTTGTTGTTGTTTGTTGTTGTGCAGGCAGCGGTCATTTTCATTTTCCTTCAAAATGCGAAATGTACCTCCATCGTTGGATATACGTCATGTAGACATAGCGTATATCGATAACTTTTTTACCATATTTGGGCAGTGTATCAATGTGTTGAATTATAATCTTTATTCTATGCAAGAAAATGGGAAAAAGGAGTGACTGATAAATGTAAAAAATGCAGTTGTCATGATTAAAAAAACTCGTCTCTGGTGCAGAAGTAGGGAGAGTACATTATTTTTGCAGAATTAATGGAAAGGTTTCTGGCGCCCGGCATATCGTTTTGCTGAACCCAAGATAGTCTGTACTCAACGATGCAGTTTCCGGGATGTTCATTTCTTTAGTCACAGTGTCCCGTTTCCCGATCGGCTGCTATTAGTATTACTAGGGACTACAATATGAAAGAGGAAAGAGGAGCGACATACGGATAATGATGGTGAATGGAAAGGTTAGGGAACATTTGCTTAGCATTTCACAGGAAATGTATGGCTATTAGTTCGGAAGATAAATTGTTAAGAATGGGTTCATCATCATAGCGCTTATTTCTTCAGCGTAAACTTACAACCCCTTCCCTCCCTCTCTCCCCCCCCCCCCCCCCCCCCCCTCCCCCCAGGCGACATGGGATAATCAGATCCAGCACAAGGTTATCAAATTCCCATCCCTCTATGCCGGTAGTGTAGCAGCTGCTCGGAAGATCTGTCGAGATTGGTTAAAACAAACAATACACCATTTTCATAACGGCGGCCGATTTATTTATTCTTTTATATGTATGTTATATGTATATGTAAATTCAAAAGAATTTTTTACTCTAAAAAGAGGCCAGTTAGGCTAATTAACATACATATAAAAGAATAAATAAATCGACCGCCATTATAAAAGTGGTGTATAGTTTTCATTGTCGACTCGTTCAATTGTTTTGTTTCTATTGTTTCTCGTTCTATTGTATCCATCCAATTGGGTTAGATCTTACGACAGCTGCTACATCTCTGCTCCTTCAAATTTGTAAGTCAGGTGGCTAGAGACAAGAAGTAGGGTTTCCAACTCAAAAGAACATGATCGATGTTTATTCCAGTTTTTTTTTTTTTGAGTAATTTATTTGATACAGAGATTGTCCCAACGAGAGCGGGGGTGGGATTATCCTACGTTCAGTCCTCATTTGTGTTTCGCCTGGTAAACCATTTCATACAATCCTCGTTCCAAGGACAGGGAGAAAAGATACCCCGGAGACGAGGTTTCATTTTACATAAAAACGTAAAAGAAAGTATTCAGCGAACAACTCACACTGGAGACCGCGTCAAAAAGTCAGCCTAATCGATTGTTACATGTACAGGGAGATGGCTAAACCAACGCATTAAAGTGAGAACAGAAAGTACTGCAAACAAACAAACTAACTAACTAACTAACCACGAAAAGACAAAATACCTTAAAAATTTTTGCTTCCTACTCCGAGCCCACAGAAGTAAAACAACTATCAAAACTAACAGCAAGGCACCACAAGCGCCAACAACAATCCACTTCCAGGTCCCACTCGACCGTTTATTGCCTGCAATCAAAATCTTGGCCGTTGTTTGGTCACGTGATGCTAGCACGGCCCCACCCGTGGTCTTATCCAGTCGAATCCAGACCACACTCTCTTGCGCATCTTTCTTGTCGCTATCAACATTGACGATGAAAGATTCGTTCCATTCGCCATCCACCAGGGCTATTTTCCCAGATGTTGGCCAGAGGAGGTGTGTGTTGTGCGATGAGTCGTTCTGGTACAAAGACCACTCAACTGTTATGTCGCCCTGAGATCCTTTCGCTCTGCGAACTGGAATTTTCAGTTTGGTGACTTGTCTAGTACGGGAAACTGACACCACGCCCTCTTCGTTGTAAACTAGATTGTTAACAAGCAAGTCGAATATAAAAGTTAAGGTAAAGATAGTAACGGTTTGCACTTGTCTGATGGCACATGGGGCTATTGCCCAGATCTGGTTACTGCAGCATAGCGAAACTATAGGAACGATAATAAGTAACACAAAGTATCGTTAATCATTTGGCTTGTCACGTTATACCAAGACAAACTTATCAAAGGTTAGATAAGGGCCACTGTTATCCCATTCTGTATTTGGTCGCGATGCTTGTTTTACTGACAAGACTAATAAGTCACTGACAAGTCTTCGCTTGCGATAATAATAATTGGTCCTTTGACAAACGGGGAACTAAATTATCAGTTCGCAGTGTCAACCTTGCAAGACCCATCAGGAAATTAAATTTTGAAGTGAGTGGACCTTGGGGTCAGTTTATAGGCAACTCAGATGCACCTTGCTTATTATTCTATCTTAGAAACTTCTCCCCTGTACATGTAGTATTAACTGTATGTCGTAAAGTCAAAACCAAAGTAGTCACTGACCAATCACAGCACTCGCAGACAATCCTGTAAATCAATCAGAACTCGAAGCAAATACATGTGGCCGGCGCCAAGCGCAGGAAAACGCGAGCGAGGAAGTCACAATTAAATGTTAAGCCACTTAGCACTGGTGATACGAACAAGGAATCAGAGTTAACTCTGTGTGCAAATTGTAGTGCTTTATGAGTTTACCTTAGCACCACAATTTACACACAGACTTAATTCTCTGATTCCTTGTTCGTATCACCAGTGCTACGGTGGCTCAACATTTATTTGTATCCTTCACATTCTCATTTGCCACGAAGTACCACCTTATTACTCACGATCTGCTCTTGTACAGCCTCGTGGCTCAAGCGGTAGAGCGACGGAAGATCTAATCCGGAGGTCGTGGGTTCTTTCCCTCGTGTGGTCCCTCATTTCCTTACTAGGGCTAACGCTCAGTACAGGGAAATTTATGGGTTTACCTTAGCACTACAATTTACACACAGAGTTATTTCTCTGATTCCTTGTTCGAAGTCACAATTAATTTGGTTTTACCTCTGATTGGTTAATAAAGTGGCACGACATTTTTTAGCCAATCACAAAGCGTAGCAATGCAAAACAAAGGCAATCGTGAAATTGCTTTTGACACTCAATTAGAAACGCTCTATGGTACACTGTACTTACTTGAGCTGTTTTTGTCAAATAGAACTAGCCCATGCTGCGCAGTGAATGACCAGAAGAAAGCAAACTGAGTCAGGTGACACACATGTACTGTTAACAGCTTAATGGTCTTGTTCACGTGACTCCAGGGCTCTGGACAAGTGAGGGATGCATCAAACCTGTGAATAGAAACGAGTTATCCCAATAGAAACCACATCCTTATACAAAAGTAGATATCGACTATAATAAAAATAACGTGCTGTCTCGTTAGATAGTTAGACATAACACACGAGACTTTGTAAACGTGGTTATGATGTCACGTTACATTTCTTGCTTAAATTTTTTTGCCATTGTATGGGTGTTTCTTGGTGTTGCGGAATCCATTGTTGGTTAGCGTTTGTGTTGTGGTGTGGGTATTGTTCAGAGTCTTTTGAATCTTTTGTTTTACGTCATTTGGTGATTACACCATCCGCAACACCAAGAAACTACCCATTGTATTGAGACTATTTTCCATTAACATTACATGCTAGACTGCTTGCAGTTACTCTTTTCTCAAAAGCTCCGTCGAGGGTGTATCCCCTGCGAGCGTGCTCTTAAAAGCTGAACAAAACCTTTTATTTTTCGCGCTCCGTCGTCTAATCCCAATCTTCCTTGTTCAATTTCTCGCTTTGTGCTCCTTTCAAGAGAGAAATTAATTACAAGCACATTGACATAACGTCTTCGCATAAAGATAACCTTTATTGTTGTATTATAGTGTACTACACGACCCCTCAAGCATGTAAATTGCTTTAATTATACGACTACTACGACGACGACTACGTCGACGACTACGACGACGACTACAACGGCTACGACGACTACGACGACGATTACAACGACGACTACGACGACGACTACGACGACGACTACGACGACGACTACGACGACGACTACGACGACGACTACGACGACGACTACGACGACGACGACTACGACGACTACGACGACGACTACGACGACGACGACTACGACGACTACGACGACGACTACGACGACGACGACTACGACTACTACTACTACTACTACTACTACTACGACGACGACGACGACTACTACTACTACTACTACTACTACTACTACTACTACTACTACTACTACTACTATTACTACTACTACTACTACTACTACTACTACTACTACTACTACTACTACTACTACTACTACTACTACTACTACTACTACTACTATTACTACTACTAGCACCTAACAGTAGACACAAAAACCTACCAGGTTTCATTGTTCGAATCCCATAAATACAACACAGGGTCCACGTCTTCTTTGGTGACTTCATTGTTGACGTGCTTTTTATTGCTTTTCACCAGTTTATCGACATCATAGAACATGGAGATTGTGATCGGCTTTTCAAACTTATAGCCCTCCTGAACAGTGTTATTTATCGGGTCCAATGCTTTAATAACAAAACTGTAGTTGCCAAGCATGAATTGCTGAGGGAAGAAAACAAAGAAATTTTTATTAACTCTACTGACTTCCATAGCCAGATCTCGGTTCTGAATTAACCAATAAACTATTTAAATGTTCACCCAATCTGCTTTGCGCGCTTTTCTTTTGTTTTGAAACGGTTCGATTGTTCAATGAAGCGTTATGCTTGGCTGGCACGTCGATTTTTCGATTTTCCGATTTTCCGTCTGTGCGAAAATCAGCCCGGGCGCGCAAAGCAGATTGGGTGAACATGGGCTTTTAAGTAATGCGACAAGAAAAATATGACAAGAACTAAATAAAAACTGAGGAAATAATACGTAAAGATATCGACAACTAAACAAATAATGTACAGTGAAAACATTTTTTAAAAATTGAACGTACGGCAATTTAGGCCAGGAGTAAATGGTCCGTCAATCAATCAGTCAGCCAACAGCTGGTCATTTAGATCAAACGATCAGTCAGCCAGTCCGTATGTCGGTCTTAAAGATAGTCAGTCAGCCGGTCAATCGGCTAGTCAGTCAGTCAGTCAGTCAGTCAGCTAGCCAGTCAGGCACTCGGTCAGTCAGTAAGTCAGTCAGTGAGGTAGCATATTGTCAGTTAATCATGTAGTGAGTCCATCAGCTAGATAGTCAATCAGTGCGTACATAACGCCACTAGCTAGTCAGCCAGTCAGTCAATCGGTCAGTCAGTTAAATTGTTAGCTAACTATAAAGTCAGTCTGTCAGTTCATCAGACTACCGACAGTTAGTCGGTCGTACATGTATTTATCTCATCAGTCAGTCACTCACTTGTCATGCGGTCTGTCTGTCAGTCATTCCTTAACCCATTTTATCAGATCAGTCGTTCAGTTATAGCTAGTCAGCAATCCAATCAGAAAGAATGTGAAACTATTTAACAGTAAGACAAACCTTAGGCTTTGTATGTTTAGGATCACTGACAGGACCCTCTTCCGTCTTGTTGCTCTTCAGTTCATTATTGTCCAAACTATAGGATCGCAGTTTCATTTCCCCTTTTACCGCTCCTTCGGGTACAGTCAATGTCCCGTATGTTTGACCCACTCCCCCATCCTTGCGCGTTCCGTTTTCATTCATATTTACAGTGTCAAAGAAAAACGAAGCCGAAGATTTATTATCAAAGATGTATTCTGATTTTCCGACTACGATTCCATTTGATGATAACCTCTCAGACAGTAAACCTGCTCCATTTGTAGCTCGTACGGTTGCGAAGTACTTCTTTCCTTTTCCTAAAGCGTTGTCTTTGAACTTAGCAAGCCATATCGTTGTGTTGGTGACTTCTTCGAAATCCTTTACATCGGTCAAGCCAGGCGCGGTACCCCAGGCAACTTCATATGATGTCACAGCACTCTCTGGATCACTTGCAGTAAAGTATGCGAAAATGATGTCAAGAAAAACCTACAAAGGAAATAATAAGTTAAAAAAGACCAATCTAATGCAGTTGAAACTCTTTTCGCGACCACTCTCGTATGCAATCACGTTCTTTTTTCAATTAAATCTCTTGGAAACGACCACCTTTTGTTTTCTAATTCCAAGAGTTGCTGCTGTTGCTTCCTACACGTTACAACTCTCTGATTTTGTTTTTCAGGATTTATCATGTGTCATGTTTTAATGTCCATCTTTCGGCCGGACAGAGAAGCTGAGACGTGCACGGTGCTGCGGACTGAGCAAGATTTTTCTAAGCAAAACGCGTACAAAGCAAGCGCCAGTTGTTTTGAGGGATTTTCAATCGAGTTTCGTAAAATTAAAAATAAAATATCGCTCTGGACAATCAAAGCAGATGCATATGATCCAATGAACCAAACAGAACTCGAAGCAAATATATGTAGCCGGTGCCAAGCGCGAGAACACGCGTGCGAGCAATAGGTTGATTGATTGGTTTTGGTTTAACTGATTGAATTGGTTCAGAAAGTGACGCGAGATTTTTTTACCGATAAAAGGTATAAAAAATAATACAATTTAGAGAATAATTTATTACAGTGATCATAAAAGAGTACACATTTAACGTAATGGTAATTAGTTGGTTTTTCTGTACATGAAGACTCGAAGCTCTGGTAAAGACGGCTCCCAGCATGTGCACCAAAAATGCAGAGAATACTGAGAAACAATATAATAGTTAAAGAAAGAAGAGGGATAGATTCTCATTACCTGGAAGTCCATATCTGGTCCCATAATTCCATCCCTGACATATTCCATGACTGGTGGTGTGGTATCTATGGCAACGCCGTTACTGTAATTAGCTGAACATCTGCGGGCTCCATTACAGGCGACAACTGTGACGTAATAGATGTCTCCGTGCTGCAGATTTAGCCCATATTGACTTCCGTTTGGCCTCATTCCCGTGCTTTCACATTGCCGGATATCGTCTTTCATTGGCTGAGATCCGACGCACCAGAAATACTCGACAATGTCACTTTCATTGTCCAAGAAGTCAATCCACCTGGCGTGGATCTCTCTAGTGTTGTTGGTAAAGTCGATATCGGTGTCTTTGAAACTTCGAGTAGAGCACTGACTGTCTTCGCCAAATGTCGGGTTCTCGGAGCAGTTGGTACTTGGATCGCTTCCAATTCCATCGTACACAATACCAGGTTCGGGAGCGGTCGGGTCAATCACGAACGATTCCGAGAGTGAGCTCGTTGATTGTTCAACTCGTGTTGTTTCAAGTAGTAGGACGGTGTAGAGGTTCTCAGAGCCAGGGACGAAAAACGATCCGTTCATCAAGTGAATATTCACCCCATTCGTTACGTTATCAACCGTCGATGAAGATGGGCAGGAGTCAGATTCACAGATATTTGATGTGAAACTAAACGGATCGTCGCTTGGAGGCTGCGAGCACGTCATTCCTTTACACAGCGAGCACATCTCGACAAAACCACCAAATGACTTCTGTCCTTCTGCACAGGGCACACAGCTAACAGAGCCTAAGCCTTTGATATCAGAAACTCTGATACGAAAATGGTCAACGGGACAATAAGTTGCTAAGTAGACTCGTCCAGTTCCTAAAGCTTCTCCTTGGCCAGGCCAAGTAAGAACATTGGGGGTGCCAATAAACACTGTATTTTCGGCGAAGGAAACGGACGCTCGAGGAATGCCATCATCCACCCTTAAGCCCATCTCCCGCGTGATGGTACGTCCAAGGTTAACGCATTTTCCAGCTTCATATTTTGAGTATATTCCATGAAAACCAATCAGCTGAACACCGTCGCGTCCTTCTAACGTCTGCATACCAAGCGCAGCAATATAACCCCCATCACGGGCGTTCACATCAAGATTTCCGCTCAGGTATTCATCTGGCGCGACACTAAAATGGCAGACCTCACTGTAGGAATTTGTTGTGGTGTTTAGTTGAAGAACTCTTGTCGATCTCGAGTCTTTAGATACCACAACTAGGACGTCAGTCTCTGTGAGGTGAACAGACAGAAGGCCGGTAAAGTTCTGATGTTCTTCAAAGCAGATTGTCATGCGCAGAGTAGACGTGTCGACAGCATATACAGAGAGGCAAGAATTTTTCTTTTCCCCTTCCGCTACTGCCAAAATGTGTCCATTTAAAGACATTGAATGGCCAAAGTTATCATCATTTTTCTCTTCTCCCAGCACTTTTACGAACTTCCACACACCTCCGCTTTCCTGGAATGCTGCCACAACACTGGCGTTTGTAGATGAATTGGTTCCAGTTATGGCAATAAAGTTATCACTAATGGCACTGACCTGACCGATACTGTCTGCCCACAAGTCAGTGGGAGAACAAACGGAAGGTGAAACAGTCTTGCAGTTTCCTAGAGAGATAGTCTTCACTAATTGAAGATTGCCAAAATCATTGACGCTACTTTCGTAAATATGTGCTTTACCATTTGACAGGAATACCGAGCGGTTTTTGTGTGATACCACCCCTACTGGTTTCGAGATGGATCCGGCAATATCATTGGGAAATGTTATATGGTTGACAGTCCTATTTTTAAAGGGAAGGGCGAACGCTTTGTCTGCAGATCCAACAGCAAAATAGTTACCCGGCAACCGAGCGATAGATGCACCAAACTGCTGAGACGGTAAGGTGGCTTTGAAGTGTGTGTCAGTGAAGGCAGTCTCAGGGTCGACTGGCCACTTAGCACAGCACGGTCCCTCGGGATCAGCAAAACCCGGAATTACTTTCATTACACTTGCATCTTCAGTGGTGTTGCTTTCTTTTTTATCCGATGTCACTCTTTGCACAATGATCTTGAACTCCTTTGTCGGGCTGAAAAGATTATGGTCCAGAAGGAAAGCCGTTCTGTTACCGGTATTGTTTGAACTACTTCTAATGACTAGCCGTAACTCCTTCGGAGAAGATATGTACTTCACATCCTGGTCCAGCGCACTTCGATTCACGGTTGGTAACGTCAAGTTTGGCAGCCAGCGTAGATGCTCTTGGTCAGCGGCCAAATCTCGAATGTGTAAGCCTCTTTTGGGAGGAGCACTGGGCTCGATTCTAAGTCCATCGCTGGAAGCTTCAGTGCAAACACGTCCCTCGTTCCAGACCCTTACGACTCCTCGGTAACGTTCCCATGGTTCCAACTCCACGCTTCGGATTGTCACGTTCCGTTGCCATGACAGTACATCCATAAAATCATGGACGAGTGGCTCACTATTGCACGACTTCACAGAGAGAAGTTGCGGTAGAGACAAGTTTGAAGAAGATTGCGTGACGGCCACTTGAATACGTAAGCGCGAAATGTCGCTGATGTACTTTCCAATGATTTCCCAGCTGAGCGATAAACTGTGCGCCGTGGCTTTCCAGTCAATATCTGTAAGACCGCTCGCGTTCAAGCCAGGAACATCGATGACTTCCACTATCTTGGGTGCAACGGAAATGACCTTGCATTTTTCAGAAACCAAACGGATTTTAAGTCCGGCCCCATTGACAGCATGAACTGTGGCGTAAAGCACCGTTCCCGATTCAAGTCTGCTGACTATAGCAGCACCCTTTGGTTTCGCTCCAACCGTTCTCAACGCCAATACATCACATTGTGCTTTGGAAGTTCCAACGCACCAGTCGTATCGCTCTAGTCCACTCTCCGAATCTTCAAATGCATCCCAGTTAGAAGTCAACAGTTCCTCGGAGCACCTAAATCGAATATGAGAGCTCTCTTGTATCTCATTAGCTGGCATATCCATCCCACGAGGAACAGAATTGTTTGAATTTGATTCAGTGGTAGGCGGAACTTGTGTTGTGTTGATTGACAGGTTTTCGGCATCTTTGATGGTAGGGGGTGTTGAATCAATCAAAATTCCGTTCGTTGTCGTCTCTGATGACATTCCAATGTGATTTGTTCCTTTTATCACAGCGTAATATGACTCTCCATGGACGAGCTGTAAGCCATATACAAAGAAGCTTGTATTCATGCCAACATCAGTGAAAGTGGTGACTGTGCAATTTTCAGGAATAGTACTGACACACACTTGGTATTGTAAGATGCCACTTTCAGGATCAATAAAAGGGAGCCAGCTGCAGAAAAAAAATGTTAATTTGGTTTAGTAAGGAGTCAGAGTTTAAACAGGAATTACGGTTGTATAAAAGGACCCTGGCCTGCCAATAGCCCGATTTCGATATACTAAAATTCATCTTAAAACAAAGACTTCACTGCGAGGCTTAGGGGAATGATATGAGGGATTTATATGGTTTATTCCCCTAAGCCTCGTAGTGATGTCTGTTGTTTCAAGTTGAATTTTAATATATCGAAATTGGGCTATTCTGAACTTGTTGTCAATCAATCGAAAAAGCCTTAACAACCTAGCAACAACACGCTTCATTACTAAGACCATTGCAGACACAATTTGGAAAAGCAAAAACATTGCAAAAATAATCATCATAGGACCATTATAGTTACAAATTACATTATGAGCTCGACATTTTTTTTATCACGCATAGAAATCACGAGCGAATAAATAAATCTAATTGTTTTAGTATAAATCTACTAGACGTTCAAAACTGAACAACAACAGAGGCTCGCTTTTTATTGAATAATGATATAACAACGGCACACACTCACTTTCTACAACAGGATAGATAGTGAGTACTAGCGTAGCCAATAAGAGAACAGTAGATTTATACTAATTATATTTATTTCAACTCCTGTTTATTGCCTAGGTAACTGATCTTGGTTCGTTGAGATTTTGAAGCAAATTTTATTTATAGGCCGCCCAAGTCAACACTTAGGAGTCAACCACGTTTTCATGGTTAAAAGACGCCTTAACGTGCATTTCATACCCAGAAGGTGTAAAATGAAGGTGCCATCCCTTTTATAGTGGAACCAAAATAGTATCCCCTGCTTTAAATCTTGGATACATGTTACAGTATCACAATGTTACCTCTTTTACTGCATTTGTTTTAGGTTTCTCCAATAGTACGCTCGTATCTTAAGCGGACATAGAAAATGTAGATCAACGTGCTCGTTCAAACACAGCTAGGAATGATTAAGGCTCGGACCACCGACCTTGAGATCAAATGAACGAATGAAAAGTGGAACTGGAATTCTTCAGGAAGTAAAATACATTTAGAGCAGTGAAAATGTATGGTCAAAGCATAGCTGTCAAGTTACTTTCAATGTTCTCGTCCTTAAAAACATGCTAATGTTATACAGAGGAATAAGATGTTCCTCACTCAATTAAAAAGGAGAGTAAAATAACGCAAAAAAGAAGTAAATGTAATAACTGATGTCACTGACGAACAAAACAAAATGTTGCTAAAGTCAGCAACTTGTCCAAATATGGAATGAAATCTTGCAATATACACCACTGAAGGAGGTAGGGTAATATGGAGGAGGAGGAAGGGGAGGAGGAAGAGGAAGAGGAGGAGGAGGAGGAGGAAGAGGAGGAAGGAGGAGGATGAAGAAGGAGGAGGAAGAAGAAGAAGAAGAAGAAGAAGGAAGATCAAGAAGAACAAGAACAAGAAGAAGAACAAAAAGAAGAAGAAGAAGAAGAAAAAGAGGAAGAAGAAGAAGAAGATGATGATGATGATGATGATGATGATGATGATGATGATGATGAAGAAGAAGGAGAAGGAAGGAGGAGGAGGAAGGAGAAGAAGGAAGGAGAAGGAGGAAGAAGGAAGGAGGAAGGAGAAAGGAGAAAGGAGGAAGGAGAAAGGAGAAAGGAGGAAGGAGGAGAAGAAGAAGAAGAAGAAGAAGAAGAAGAAGAAGAGGAGGAGGAGGAGGAGGAAGAAGAAGAAGAAGAAGAAGAAGAAGAAGAAGAAGAAGAAGAAGAAGAAGAAGAAGAAGAAGTCGTTTCCCAAACTTCCTGTTCCCTTTCACGTTTTGGGCTTAATGTCTCCAACTAGCCATTCGATTGTGCGTTTATTCGTCGATTGGTAAACGATAGATGGCAAGCATGGAATTTTCACTGTGTTTAATCTAACTGGACTGTATACTTCAATTTCATGAGCATTACTTTGTAGGATGTTCTCAGAGAAAAGGGAACACAAAGAAAGGCCCAAGCCATTCCTATTTCAAGTTAAAGTGCAGTTTCAAAGGAACACATTCACTTTGATTTCCGTCAAATCCGTGGAATCCGCCGTATTTCGAAAACAATGTCACTAGTGAACTTCCAGTTTGATGCGGCAGTTCACCAGTGGACACTTTTTTCAAAACACGGCGGATTTCACGGATTTGACGGAAAACTAAGATCTCTTCAAAAACTTATATACATAATATATTAAACTTATTGATATACTTACAGTTTTAATGAGAAGTATTATAAAATATAGAATATCTTAGAGTTCCGTCAAATCCGTGAAATCCGCCGTTTTTTGAAAAAAATAAAAATCAAGGACTGAACTTACAGTTTGATGCAGCAGTTCACCAGTGGACACTTTTTTCAAAATACGGCGGATTTCACTGATTTGACGGAAACCTAAGATCTCTTCAAAAAATTATATACATAATATATTAAACTTATTGATGTACTTACAGTTTAAACGAGAAGTATTAAATAATATAGAATATCTTAAATTTCCGTGAAATCCGTGAAATCCGCCGTATTTTGAAAAAAGTGTCCACTGGTGAACTGCCACATCAAACTGCAAGTTCAACCCCTGTTTATTATTTTTTTCAAAATACGGCGGATTTCACGGATTTGACGGAAATCTAAGATATTCTATATTATTTAATACGTCTCATTTAAACTGTAAGTATATCAATAAGTTTAATATATTATGTACATAAATTTTTAAAGAGATCTTAGATTTCCGTCAAATCCGTGAAATCCGCCGTATTTTGAAAAAAGTGTCCATTGGTGAACTGCCGCATCAAACTGTAAGTTCAGTCCTTGATTATTATTTTTTTTTTTTCAAAATACGGCGGATTTTACGGATTTGACGGAAAAGTAGAATGTCCCAACTTTCAGTTTCATATTGCAGTAGATATATATTTTTTTAAATCAGGCCAGATTTCTTGGATTTTACGGACATATGCACTTCAGATATTTAATAGAAGTCAATGGGATTTCATGGAAAGATATACCAACATCTTTTGACCCAATTTAACTTGTTGACAGTAGTTTTCAACTGTTAGTTTTACCGGTTCATTTTTATCTTTATTAGCTATTTTCTGAAGAACGAAAACACCATCAACAAGTAACTGTTGATGTGCTGACTACCATCACTTTTCCCGGAGTAATTTTATCTTACTAAAGAGTGTAATTAGCAACCTCAGCACCTGGTACTCAATTCGTTTGTTCTTCGTTGTGTGATGCACGGTAATGTTGGTAAGCAATGCGAAATAAACTTGAACTTGAACTTGGTGTATTTCAATAGGTTTTAACTGCTAATCGCTACTCTTTATCAAAAATATAATGGGGCCGGTGAGTCATGAAGTGCAATCAACAGCCTTGGCACCCAACATTAAAGTCGTTTGTGCGATGTTTATTGATTCTCGAAAGCAGCACGAACTTGAACTTGGGTAGTTCAACAGGTTTTGACTGCTAATTGGTCTTTTTTGTCAAGCAAAAGAATGAATTCAATACAATTGAAATGACAAGAACGGACCAGTTTGAATGCAAATAATTTCACAGCTCGTTAGGAAATTACCGGGCCTATATGGAAACATAGAAACGTGTTATAGTTCCTAATCTCGAATTAAACACTCTTTTCAATTCAGTTCTTTGTCACAATTTTGTTTGGTGTTCAAATTTATTTCCCCAAATATCACAAGTTCATTTCGTATAAAAACGGAACACTCTTTGCGAACAAATTAGTAGCAAGATGATCAGAACAAGATATCCGTGTCGACAACTGAACAGCAAAGCCATAAAAAGTGCAGCGTTGTGCTACATAAGCCTTATTATCGTCGGAAAGTGCAGTGTTGTCAAGGCGCAATGCGTTTGCAAGGTCGATGAAGAAGGTTTACAAAAAGCATGGAACGCTGTATGTACAACAAGAGATACCTGTGACAAGACAATTTGTGGTAAGTCTGATCTTTCCATTCTCGATTGATAAAGAAGGTTGAGTTGCTTACGGGTGTTTGTATTATTTTCCTTTTCACAGGAATAAAAACCGTGGCATTTTTCTTCAGTGCAGTTAGTGCGAAAAGCCGAAAGAAAAGCCGAGGAAAGCAAAATGCAAACGGAGAGGATGCCGAGAGTGACGACGAGAGCACTAACGAAGTTTTAACCTCCAGTCAAGTTGCTAGTACAACTAGTCAAGTTTGGCTTTCTAACTACCCGACAGTCGTCAATGAGAAATTGTATCCGACACTAAACTATTGGATCGCATTGACAACTCCAAATGGTGCCCCAGCAAACCCCATCAACATTCACCGTGCACTATTGAAATGTGGCGTGGAGACTATGGCAAACCAGGTACACAATTGTTTAATGCAACACCCTCGATGTTTTCGTTTCTTCGTATTGTTGAATCATTAAAAACCTTAAACACTTTATAACTATTTTGCCTGCCGTTTTCTAAATCTTTTGTTCTTTTTTTTGGCTGGATGCGATTTCTCGATGTAGTAAACCGATACTCTGTGGGACTTAGTCGAGTTAATAGAAACACGAAATCAGCCGGAAAAAAAAAGCAAAATAGAACAAAAACATTAAATTGTGTACCTATGGAAATCATTATAAATCAAGCCGAGGTAAATACAATTTCTAATGAGAAAAAAAAAACAGCCATGTGCCTCTTTTGCCGATGGACGGTTTATCTTTGGGCGAAATTAATTAAATTGTCCATTTATCTGTAAACGTATCAAGTATAGCACAAAAATGACTGAAGTACAGAAGCTACAATGCTCACAAGATAACGTTAATCACAAAATATTTTGTTATATTCTTAGGTACCCTGCCACGAAGGAAAAGAATTCTTTGCAAAATGAAAGAGTTGTTCAAGGTCCTTAAAGATAACAAAAATCCTATGATACAAGAACTTGTGAATTCGTCGTACGAATATTGCTTTCGAAAATGGAAAGTTTGCTTGGCAACGATGATTTCTTGGACCCCAATAGTTGTGGTAAAGAGAACGTTGCCAGAGTTTGGCTCATCACTAAACTTCAAGACGCAAAGTTGGAAGTGGATCAGTTTGGCATTAATGACAACAGAAACATTACCATGGTGATGAAGAATTGTTGTTAACGTTACTGTTATTGTAGTTATCATTATTTTATTATCGGCTTATTGGTTAAGTTGGCCAAAAATGTGTGAACTAGTTGCGATTTGAATTAGGCACTGTGCATGCAATTCAACCCTTTATTGCATAGCGTATATACATGTACACGTGTACCCATCGTGGCACGTTTTGACTCGTAATAAAGGAGTGACAGTAACTTATGGAATAAGTCTGGTCAGTCTTGTGGTGTAAGGTACATTAAAAAAAAACGATAAACGTTTTAAGTTGCAAAGTGCCAAAAAGAAAACGCATCTTGGCGTTTACGACACAGTTCAATTTAGGTATACTGTCCCGAAGCAAATTTGAGCGCAGCTCTTTTCTTCAGAGAGTCCGTCGTTCTTCCCTCTTGAAACTTGGAATCAGGGTCTCTCAGAATTGCCGTCCACTGCCCAAATCCGTGCCTATCTATTCCTTTCTTGAGAAAATCGTCTTCGTCTGCCGTGAACTTCAACACCCGACGATAACTTTTTTGAATGCGCAAGGGGGTTGTGGGCGGGACATCTTTCTTAGGGACCGCGCTTGTTGATTCCAGAGATTCAACTGATGGTGCCGAACTTGAAGTTGAAGCGCCAAACCTTGCTTGCACGTCCTCGTCCACCTCTGAACCCTTGTTGCCTTGTAGTTTTTGTAGACACTCGTGAGCCCTCACAGCAACTTCGCGCGATCTCTGCTTTTGATAGTGAACTTTGACAACAGCAGAGCTGTGCTTTTGGTCCTCTGACAAAATGCTTTGCTCTTTGCTAGTCAGTAGACTGAGGCTTTGCGTTTCCACAATTTGACGATAACGCGTCGGATGTATGTATTTACCAATTGCGTCAAAAACCAATTTGCTCATGACGTCGCCCAATTTGCTGTGTTGGCCTCCATTTTTATTGACCAGAACAAAGTCGCACTGAGGTTTTAGCAACGGCCTAACGAAAGTGATGTAGCCATCGAGCACTTGCATGCTTGTATCTGTCAGAATCAGGGAATCGAAACCGTACTTGCTAGCAGTCTTGAACGTTTTCTGATCGATGAATCCCCCATTTTCCTTCGCTGCGCTGACCATGTCGACCGTCAAATACTGATAAGTCATAGGACGCGATTCCTTCACTTTGATGAATAAGTACATCGCAACAAATTTCGTGGCAAATGTTATTTCTGATGGGTTAACTTCACCTGCACTGGTTTTGCACATCTTAACGGTGTTTTCGTAGCGGGGTAAATGAAAAGTCACGACTTCCAACAATTCCTCCATGGATGCCCAGTGTCCCTTAGCTTCCAGAGTTTCAATGTCTAGATCCTGTGTCCACTGCAATCGCATCATCTTTGCTACTGTCTTGCGCGCCCTTTTCAGGTACACCTCTGTCTCGGATAATTTTCGAAGAACTGCATCTGATGCGCCGTTAATTTTTCTGAAGTCGATTAATTCAGAAATAGCATCTATGTATCCCAAGCGTCCACCATGTCCAAGCTTGCATTCTTCTTGCAAGTGGTCGATAAACTTGAATAACAAATTTGGAGAACACAGACTGAAGTCCATTACTTCAAATGTCAATTGCTCCTCGTCGTCGCAGCAAAATTTCAGAAATTTAAAGCATCTCTTCGCTACTTGTTGAGCTGTGCGATCTTTCTTGCAACCGCCGCCACTCCCAGTTAACCATTTTGTGAATACTTCGCCAATTTTGCCAGAAATTGAAAATGAAGGCAATACTCCCACGGCATGTTTTGCGCTTACATTCGATGGGTCACCTTCTGATGTTGTTACTGGCGAGTTATTTGGTAATTTCAGCTCGGGCTTTTCGTCAAAATAAGAGAACCAACCGTGCTTGGTATTCACGTGTTTCCTGCAGCCGCGTTGACTTTGAAATCCGTCATGTGTGCACTCTTGTATTGGACAGTAATACAAGCTATCTGTTTCGTCTTTTTCCAAGTGAAGCCGTTTTGGTTTCGGCGAAGCGCCATCGATATTCGACCAGTCAACCTTGCTCTTCTTGCTCATTTTTCAAGTAGAACAACATTTGAATAACACTTCACACACTTAACATAGCCAGTAGGTCAAAATAAGAACCAATAGGAAACAATGAAGGCAAATCATGCATGCTCGAATTTGTCACAACTCGCCCTTGCTTGTCACAGCTTGCCCCTGCTTGCCACAACTCGCCCCTGCTTGCCACAACTTGCCCCTGCCTGCCGTTTTGCACATTTATAACATCTTGTAAGATACGACAAGATAGGTGCCAAGACATACCTTACATAGATCAGAAAACGGCTGTCAATCTCTGTTTTGTACGATTTTAGTGATAGTATTCGACTGAAATCTCTGCCACTTGACAAGAGAACAACAGCAACAAATAATCGTCGTGCGTGCAATCATTATTTTATTGAAAAGCATCCACGTTATATACAACAAGGGCGAACGTTATAAAAAATATGGAAAAATAATACTGAATACGAACCATTTTACACTCAAGCTAAGTGTATATCCACGTTAAATAAAGTATGTTATGCTATGTTACGTTGCATAAATACGAACACGTAATAGTAACAAACGTTCCACATGCCAGCAAAAAGGAACATATCCTATGAAAGGGAACTCATTGATTGGAACAATCGTTCCTCAATACAGTGAAAAGTAACAAGCTGTCAAAACAGAAACTATCGAATAAAGGAACACAACATGATAAATAAAAACCATTTCACATGAATGGGAACAGGTGATCAGGAACAATCGTTCCACATGCCAGCAAAAAGGAACTCCTTGATAGGAACAATTGTTCCTCAAAACGTCGAAACGGAACAGGCTTTCAAAATAGGAACTATCAACTAAAGGAACACAAAATGATGAATAAGAACCATTTCACATGAATAGGAACAAGTGATTAGGAACAATCGTTCCGCATGCCAGCAAAACGGAACACGTTTATAGGAACAATCGTTCCTCAAAACACTTCAACGGAACAGGCTGTCAAAACGGGAACTATCAACTAAAGGAACATAAAATGAAAAATAAGAACCATTTCACATGAATAGGAACAAGTGATTAGGAACAATCGTTCCACATGCCAGCAAAAAGGAACATATCCTATGAAAAGGAACTCATTAATAGGAACAATCGTTCCTCAAAACAGTAAAACGGAACAGGTTGTCAAACAGGAACTATCAACTAAAGGAACGTAAATTGATAAATAAGAACCATTTCGTTGAATAGGAACAAGTGATAAGGAACAATCGTTCCGCTTGCCAGCAAAAAGGAACATATTCTATAAAAGGGAACTCATTGATAGGAACAATTGTTCCTCAAAAGAGTGAAAAGGAACAAGCTGTGAAAACAGGAACTATCACAGCAAGGAACAAATGTTGAATAGGAACAACTTATTGGGAACATGAGTTCCACGCGTCAACAATAAGGAACGGCTTCTCTGAATGGGAACACATCAAAAGGAACTATTGTTCCTTAAATGAATGAAAACGGAACAAAAACTCAAAACAGGAACAAAAACTGCTAGGAACGCTCGTTCCTTAACTACCCATTCAGGAACAATACGTTCCATTCACGAGTATAAATCCGGAACAAAAGGTGCTATTTAGCTATGAATGAACATTTTGTTCCTAGTTAATATCGACAATTGTTCCTACTTAGCCTGAACGGACCACGCAAATCAGGAACAATTCATCCAATGGGAACGTTCTCAAATAAAATATCGGAACACCAAGCAAAAATAAAAACACGTTTAAACCCACCTAGATAGTATAGAAAAACACAGTAAATCGTTGGTAGAATCGATGTGTGCTATACATTGAACAGCCGAAATTTGATGAACGTAATCACTCTAAAACTTCAACAAATTAACAAGTAACAAATATTGGGAAACGTATTGAGAAGAAGAAGAACAAGAACAAGAACAAGAACAAGAAGAAGAAGAAGAAGAAAAAGAAGATGATGATGATGATTTATTACCTGATAGTCAATTTCGCCAAATCTGACTGGTATTTAACAAGCTCAGGTCCAGCTCCCATTCGTGCTTCGTTGGCGGTGGGAGGAGTAAAATCGACAGTGAATCCATCAGAGCTAGCCTCGATCTGAAGCCCAGCAAAGTTAATTGCTCTAACCATGACAATGTACTGAGCACCACTTTCAAGGTCTAATCCTATAGAGATAACAAAGACATCAAAACTCCCATTACGACCAGTTTTATAATTGAAAACAGGAAAGCCGCTAAACACGCTAAATCCATTTGACATTGGAACACTTAATCATCTAAACTTTAAAATAACAAGTTTTCCAACGCAATTAGAAAGTGTAGCCTATATTTTGCGTGGAATTGGCAAATAAATAACGGTTCAACGCGCTTCATGATCGCAAAAATGTCGGATTGTTTGTATCAAACCAGTATGTAATCACAAAGCGGTAGTTTTCTATAGAGCGTATGCACATGACGTCACGGCGGCCATATTGGTGTACCAAAACAATAGAACGGCGGCCATGTTGGTGTACCAAAACAATCCTGTGGGATTTGAACGCTTTTCTTATGTTAACACTTTCTTTTGTTCCAATAAATTTGCATAGCTGCTTGCCACGTGAGTGCATACGCTCTATTTGTCTGTTTCGTTGTTGAAATTAATTAACTTTGTTCTAATGGCTTGTAAATTTCTAGAAAGTAGATCTAACCTGTGATAGACAAGTTAGTAGCTAGTCCAACTCCAGTGAACGGTTGAGGGCAGAAAGACAAGTTCCTAGCGTCACATAAAGCGACTTTGTAAGAATCGATACCAGACTCTAAGTCCTGAAAGCCAAACCAGCGTGCTCTGATATCATCCTCGCCGTTTAAATAATCAACATCTGACTCATCTCCATCGATCACAGTACCAGATGTGGGTGGTGTATCGTCAACTATCACGCCATCTGATGTAATTGATGTTGTCACGCCAGCGCTGTTTGTTGCGCTCACAGTAATGTGGTACCGCTGACCGTTTTTAATCGGATCCATCAGAACCTTGCGGACGGAAGTAAAGGTTGGGCTCAGTGGCATTTCTTTAACGAGATCACAGGAAGCTGATGACGAGCCTGCACACCACGTGACTTTGATGACGTCACTTTCTAGGTCTTCAAAAGCATTCCAGTGAGCTCCTATGTGGGTTCTGCTTCGTTCAAAGTCAATGTCTTTGCCTTCCTTTGATCCGTCGAGAATTTTTCCTCCGTTAACAGGACCTAACAAACCATGAAATAAATAGAAAAGAGTCGTCAGGTGCTGAATAACCTAAAAAATAAAACAAAAAAAATACTGAAGAATGTGAGCATTCTGAATAGATAGTGTTATTTTTGGCAACGCAAAGATCACGAGTTCGAATCCCGTCCAAAGCATGGACTGTATATTTTTAGACTTATTACACTTATTGCATTCATCACTGCGAAGATCATTGATTCACTCATCATCGTCATATATGGCTTTCATATATTCATAGACATCTTACTTAAGCGTTATTTTTGGTTACTTTTAGTTAAAATGGATACGATGCCATCACAATTAAGCTAAGAAATAATCCACATTTACCAAGTCAGCGCTCAGTAGTAAGCTACATAATTATAGACTATCTTGTAAAGGAATGAATAAAACACATCTCTCATTACCTGTCTTATCAACGACAACACCGCTAGAGGACTTCTCATTGCTCATAAGACCAGCCCTGTTCTCTGCTCTGATGGAAACGAAGTACGTTTCTCCCTGAACAAGCGGTAACTCTCGCGTAGTATAACTTGTGAAGTTTCCGACGTCCGTATAGTTTACAACGTTACATTCACCAGGCTGTGTACTGACGCAAAGATGGTATTTCTTAACACCACTTTCTTTGTCCAAGAACCCGCTCCATTCTACGGAGATCTTTGAGTGTGTAAAAACTTGAACTCCATCGCCCAGAGGTGGATTTTCAACGTGGATAACTTCGCCCATTATGGGAGAAGTCGAGTCAACGACGAAGCCATCCGAAGACAGCTCACTGGACCGTTGGACGATGTTCGTAGAGCGAACTTTTGTTAAATACTTTACTCCCTCTTTGAACTCCAGGTCGGCAATGCAGATCATTGTTCGGTTACCTACGTCGAGGTTACGCAATAAGCAGTCGTCCTTGTTGATAGCGGAACACACGGAGACTTCATTTGTTGATATACCGCTTTCCAGGTCTAGTGCATTCCATTTAGCGCAGTAAGCGTCTTTTGAAGTGATGTAATCTTTATCATCCTTCACGGATCCAAGCTGCAAATCCAGGACCTTAAAGATATTAAAGAACCAGTGAAATGTCAGACGAAAATATAATAGCTAACGTAGCAGATGAAGCTTATCCGGTACCGAAGGCAAAATTCATCGTCGAGGCAGGCTAAAATAAAACAGTTGAGGTGGTTTTGCAAGTCTACGTCCTTTTGTCTCCGAATATTGCCAAATGAAAATGTTATTAAGGCCCGTTTACACATGTGATTTTAGATGCGATTTTTGTCGCGCTCTCCAATGCAACTTTTGTCGCATGTGTAAACGGGCGGCGATTTCAGTGCGACTCGGGTGCGATATTTGCTGCGATTTCCCCCAAATCGCCGCCAAGTTGCATCAGGTTTCGAACATGTTCGAAACCTCTGCGGCATCGCGCGACAAATCGCGCCCAAATCGCACTGAAACCGCCGCCCGTTTACACATGCGATTTGAAGATGCAACTTGCGCGCGACAAAATTTGCATCGACAAGTGCGACAAAAATTGCACGAAAAATCGCCTGTGTAAACGGGCCTTTAAAAAGAATGATCAAAAAGAGAACACAACAATTTGTAAGGAAAAGTGGTCGATCACGAAGGTGTACACTACCAGGCGGAATATGGACAGATGACATACAGTATGTTGCCCAGTTTCCGGCCACTTTAGTTTGTAATCGCTATAACTTCTTGTTTTTGTACGGAAAATTTCTCAATTTCCTTTCAAAGACAGTTCATTTACTTACCTTAAAAATGTTCAATGGTTGGCGGCTTTCCTCAAGTATTTAAGAAATTATACCGTTTTTCGCAAAACTAGTAAGTTGCCCAGTTTCCGGCCAGCTAGCCCAGTTTCCGGCCACCGACTTAATGTAAATTTTCCTTGAATCCTCTCGACGTAAACCGACTTGTAAGCCCCTTGATAATAGTGGTCGCCTAGTTATAAATATCAGGCAAGTTTCAATATTAAGCTTTGTCATCTACCGTTTACTCAATATTCAAAATATGTATGACCTCGGTGACCCGGAAGCGTGTCTTCCGCGGTATGTTGACAGATTACTTAAACAAAAACATATGGCTTACGTACTTTTAGTCACGCTATACATGCATTAGCTGTTGTTAATTCGTAATCTTTCTTACACTTAAACATGTATCTTTAATTTCTCGACCAGGAAATTTTAAAATTCGGTTCTTTCACTCAATAAGAAATAGGTTTTGAGCAATGTGTCTTTTAGTGGCCGGAAACTGGCACACTTGGTCGAAATCTTCGCTGAAAGTTTGACTGCTAAAATTTCAGAAACAGCTGTATTTTAGCTGATGATGATAGATTCCCTAATTACTTTCATCTTTAATCTAACATTTGTCTAAAAATTATGAAGCTCCTTGAGATATTTCCCGTGAAACGAACTATTTGTTTATCTACGGTAGTTTTGATGTGCAGTGAAACGAACCAAAATTAATCGATAAACGTTCAATCACCTGGACAAAACCTGTCCCTCCTCGGCCGTTCCTTGCTCAAAAAGAGCGCCAAAACAACCAATGTATAGCGAAAACGTTCGGTTTTCTTTCGGAACGCTTCGGTGGACGAAAATTTAAAACTCCGACGAACATAACCGACGTAAGTTTTTTTTGGCCGGAAACTGGTACTGGCCGGAAACTGGGCAACACAGTGTATCACACAATGCACCTATTTAGTGCGCATTGAAAAAGGTTGTGAAGTGGCTTATTCCTATCAAACTAAGTTCTTTGACCCCACTAAAAATCAATAATAACAAAAACAACATCAGGAAAGCTATTGAAATAGATTTCTTTCGATGAAAAAGACTGCTGATTATTTGAAACGCTTCGCAACCTTTCAACGTTAACTTTCGGAAATATAACGAATGTTTCAGAAAGTTATAGCAACGCTTCTGAAAGTTGATCGGGAACGATGTTTCTTCGCCCTAAAAGTTTAACGAGTATTGCAACCTACCTTGGAGATCACTGGAGCAGTGCTGTCTACTTTAACCCCGTCAGAAGACACTCTGGCAACTGCGCCTGCACCGTTGTACGCACTGACCGTAACAAATACGACCATCCCTGTTGCTAATGGTGGAAGAATCTGCTGACCTACGCTCGTGCGGTCGCCAACATCAGTTTCAGGAATTATATCACAGGTTCCTTTCCTGGTCCCAGCACACCATGCGTACTTAGTAATATCTGATTCTTGATCCTGGAACTCATCCCAGTTAGCATTGAGGTAGGTGCCGTCTGCTTGGTAATCAATGTCTACAAGTGTCTGTCCGTCCCTTACTAAACCACCTACAGGAGGAGTACTGTCTACTCGAACGCCATTTGAAGATGCCGTGGCGCTGTAGCCAGATTCATCTGTTGTTTTTACAGTGGCGAAGTATCTTCCAGTGTGATTCAAACTTAACCCGGGGATCGTACCTTTAAGGGTGATGCCCAGACTAACAAAGTCACTCACGTCGCATTTGTCTTGTTCTGTTCCCACGCACATTTCGTACAGCGTGATTCGTCCACTGGAGTCGGTAAATGGGGACCAGTTGGCCGATATGTCATTAGTGGAGCTCTGTATTTCAAGGTCGCTTAGCTCAGTTAATCCGTCATATACAGTACCGACAGTCGGCGATGTACCATCCAGTATAAACGGATTAGAAATAGCCTCACTAAACAACCCAACATTGTTATGCGCTCGGACGACGAGAACATATGAAACTCCGGGCTTGAGATCAAGAGCAGAATTATCCACAGTTGTCTTGAGACCAATGTCAACAAAAGGCGTAATGCATTCGTCTGTAGAGATGTCGTGACATGCAGCCCACTCAAAATGGTTTAAGCCGGTCTCCCGATCAATAAACCCACTCCAATCCGCCAGAACAGACTCGTCTTTCTTGAGGTATTTGGTCTCCAGCGTGTTTCCAACTATAACTGTACCAGCGGTGGGTGCAGTACTATCTATAAGCAGTGGTTTGGAAGTAGTCGTGGATAACATTCTCACACCATTTGTTACCCTTAATGTGATCAATACTGTACTGCCTGAAGAAAGAGGTCTTGATAGGGAGTGTTCAACTGAAGTTGTGCTGGGTTCTACAGCAGTCCAAGATACAATATCACAAGATGTCGGTGTGCTACCTGCGCACCATTCCACAGAGGAAACTCCGCTTTCAGCATCTGAAGGCTCTTTCCAGGAAAACGACAGCTGGTGATTGCTTCTTTGCATCAAGCTACATGAACCGTTACAAGATTGTAGAGAGCCGAAACCATCTGACTGATCCGCATCGGCCGGTGTGTCCCAAACGGATCTTACCGACTGCGATGGTTGCTGAGATGCGGTAATTGTTCGGCCAGTTTCTACGTCATATAAAACATCCCCAATCAGAGCGGGAGTAACATCAACTGTTACACCATCCGAGTAAGCTGTTTCTTTTAAACCAGCAGCATTGGTTGCTTCTACTGTGAAGAAATATCGCTTGCCTTCTTGGAGAAGCATCGGGTGATGCGCACTTGTCTGAAGACCAGCAAACGTCATCGCTTGTACGTCACAGGCACCTACATGTACAATAAGCAACAATGTTATCCATTATTAAAAGATAAAAAAACTGCATGGCAATGAAATAACAGCGGATTACTTTTAACAATAGTCCAAGCCATCAATTCGTAACATTTTTAACTCCTAAGCTCGAGTTAACACTTAAGGACGTTCGCGCCAATTGTTTATGCGCATCCTTACTGCGCACGAAATTGATGTCGCAACGCCATGCACGAGCGCACCCGCAAAGGAAGAAATCTGTTCACATAAAGGGATAGTAGCCGTTGCGTTAACTTTGCTTTGATTTAACTCGCTTGGATGGTCGGTGACCCCTATTTTTTTCTTCATATATCACTTTCTTCCGATTATCTACAGTTTGTGAAAGAAAGGAAAATCTGTCTTGTAGAAGTTAGATTTTTTTATTTTTTTTTTATCCACGCGACGTCGAATCGCACTCATATCTCAGCTGTATGTTGTTTTCGAATGCCCTCTTTTAAGGTTTAACTCATTTAAAGGTTGAAAACAGTTCGAATTATTTACGAATTAGGCCCACTTAGATAACATTTGATGAATAGTTTCTCCCCAGCGATTCATCTTTGATATTGTTTAACTAAAAGCCATGGACACCATGTCATGTTACGAGGACTAACGTTTCAAAAACAGGGTATATTTCTACGCACTATATCTCTTAAATCAATTCGGTGACCCCCATTTTTTTTTTGCATTTCTGACATCAGTAACTCATTATCAGACCGTAGCATAAGTTTGAAAAAAATCTGTCTTGTAGATGATTTTCGCGCGAACGTCCTTAAGTCACGAAAAGCGATTTATTCAGACCCTACTCAATAATATGACTGTTCAAATCAAAGCGATTCAGTAGTAATTTTCTGGTGTGCTGTTTGCTTTACAAACTTTTTGCTTCAATCTCAAGTGTGTTAACGCTTGACTCAACCAATAATTTGGTGGATTTTTATTTAAAGTAAAAGCATTTATTTAATCTTTATGAAACTTGGCAAGCATTATGTTATTTGCGTTTGTATCCATTTGATCAACTTTTTCTTATCAAGTTTGGGTCACGTGACTTGCATTTGCCTTATAACGGTTAAAATCTTTCAACGAAAGTGGGGAATAGATAGTCACATTATATTCATCTTGTTTATTCCTTTTTCTATGATTCCTAGTAAGGGCTTAATAATGCCGCCATTCAACGGAAACCGCCATTTAAGGAAAACTTGTCACGTGACATAACAAATGTCAAGATCTCTGACAAGACATACGACGGATACCGCCTTAAAAGGGGGAGTTACATTGGAAAGGACCTTTTGGACATTTTGATGGCGAGAGTTTTCAAACTTCCCTATTGTAAACGTTCCCCATTTCAAAAACGTATCAAGAAATGGCCTATTGTACCGGGTCAAATTCGCACATTAAGATTTAAACAATAGGTCTTTTGTTTTAAGTGACACTGCCGAAACCACGCCGAAAAGTTCGTGCATGATCGCATAATCTTCGGCTTGACAACCTGAGCGCGTGCATCTTTCCGAAATAGACTCATAAAACTGGTTCGGTCTAAGATTTTCGTTTTTATTTCGGTAGAATGTGCGCTCATATAAGCGCACTTTAGCGCAAAGGTGTGACTTTTAGGGAGGTGTTATTTTTTTGCTTCAAAACGCAATGTGCATTCATGAATAAAGATAAAAACACATATTTACATAAACAATTATTTTCCGCGGCGTAAGATTTAAATGCTTTCACCTCGGAACTAAAAGCCGTAGTAAAACAAAAATCCAAAATAAAACGAGTTGAGTACATTGCTAGTTTATTATCCGATGAAAGTAGCTGCCGTTAGCCTCGCAAAATAGACTTTCAGGCATGAGGAATCAAGCAACAAGTTCACGTAACAACTGTTTGCGCGGCTACAAGATTTGAATGATTTGAATGATAAATGAGAACGAAGCTCGTTTAATTTAAACCTTAAGAACGTAACCAATGTGTTGTTGTCAGAGGAATTTTTATGCCTCGCTGTTGTTAGTTTGTCGTGTCAGTTATAGCTCTGTACCTCCCTCACGGGGGAACTTGCCACTTAGCTCGGTCCCGCCGAAGATTCATCGGAAATTTTGAATTTCCCTCGCTTGTTATAAGCTATTGTTTCACCGTTGATCGTTTTTGCCCTTACATGGACAAAAACGATCAAGAATACAATAGCTATTGTTGTCGAATTTGACCCGCTTTTCTTGATACGAAATATGTTTTGTGACGTCATCAAACAGGAAATATCACGTGATGGTTGGAAACTTGGCAAGCATTATGTTATTCGCGTTTGTATCCATTTGATCAACTTTTTCTTATCAAGTTTGGGTCACGTGACTTGCATTTGCCTTATAACGGTTAAAATCTTTCAACGAAAGTGGGGAATAGATAGTGACATTATATTCATCGAATATTTAAATAGCTTGCATCCTACTATCAAGTTTACCAGCTCTTTCTCAGACACTGAAATCCCCTTCCTAGATGTTCACGTTCTCCTTACCAACGGAAAATTAGAAACTGATCTTTACGTCAAACCTACAGATAAGCACCAGTACCTCATAAAATCGTCCTGCCACCCCTCCCACACCAAGCAATCTATCCCATATAGCATGGCTCTTCGACTACGCAGGATCTGCTCAACAGACGCCCTTTTCAGCAAAAGAACAAAAGCCCTTACAAGACATTTGGTCAAGAGAGGGCACAATCATCACTTTGTAAAGGAACAAATCCAGAAAGTAAATTCTATCCCACGTAGTACAGCCTTGGAAACATCAACTGACACGAAATTAACAAACAGGATACCATTTGTAGTAACATTCAATCCAGCCCTCCCTAACATACCTAAAGTGATTCAAACAAATCTCAACATCCTTCATTCTTCTAAAAGATGCAAAGAAGCATTCCCTTTCCCTCCTTTGATTTCCTACCGCAGATCCAAGAACTTGCGTGACATTCTTGTCAGAGCTGTACACCGCAGACCACCCCCTCAAACACCTGGAATTTTCCGTTGTAACAGAAATCGGTGTAAAACATGTCCCTTTATCAAAGAAGGAACCACGTTTTACACCTTCTTCTCTACAGGTGAAACACGACAAATACGACATCACATCTGCTGCACATCCACTAACGTCATCTATATGATCCAATGCGCCAAATGCCATATACAATACATTGGTGAGACAAAACGACAAGTGAGCGACCGATTTGGGGAACACGGACGTGCAGTTGAGAAAGCCCTGGAGAAAGAACATCAGGATCAAGATCACTTTGCCCTCACCGGACACTCCATTACCGACCTTCAAATCATCCCATTAGAACTCATTAATTCTAATAGAGACATGATCCGTAAAGCGAGAGAATCATATTTAATCACTATAGCCAATACACTTGAACCTAGTGGAATGAACAGACGCGACGAAATTTAATCTTCCACATATTTATTGTTATTATCATTACTAGCCGTTTCTAGTTTTCAACCGTTACTTTTAGCTTTTTTACTTTTTTAGTTTATTAGCCTATCGTGTGTCAGCATTTTGTAACCGTTTGTTTCCCATCTTCACTTAGCTATCCTAGCCCCTGATGAAGGTTAGTTTTGTCTAACCGAAATATCGGGCAAATCTTATTAAAAGAAATCGAACGAATTTGCTGTCTGATCAGCCTTGCATGTTAAAATTTTTTTATTTAGTTCATTGCTGATCCTGATCTGTACAAAGATCCAGCTTTATTTTGCTACTGTATGTTCAAGTGGTCCTTGCATTTTTACAGAAGTTATTGGATTTATATTCATCTTGTTTATTCCTTTTTCTATGACTCCTAGTAGGGGCTTAATAATGCTGTCATTCAACGGAAACCGCCATTTAAGGAAAACTTGTCACGTGACATAACAAATGTCAAAATATCTGACAAGACATACGACGGATACCGTGAAACAATGTAAAATAAAAAATCTGGGCAATTCAGATTCGTGTTGACAAAACGAAAACTTCGCGACGCGCTGTGGTCAAATTTGCATAAATTAGCAATGACTATGCAAACTCTATTTGCATTGGTAATTAATACCCTGTGGATTATGTAAATGAGACTATAAAAGACGTTACATGTGCTCCACCCCATCACTCTTCTCGAGGCCGGAAAAGTGAAGAGTTTGGCAACCAACCCTCCCACCCGATCGAGTAAGCCGGGCTTGATCCTCTCAGTTCCTATCTTCGCCTGGTCTTGGGCTTGCCCGTTTATTTTTTATTAAAGAAATAAAAAACGCGTCGAGTGCATTGTTGAGTTATACAAGTACGCGGGAAATTTTAAGAACACGAGAGAAGTACAGATTGAAAAGCACGAGCTGAAGACGAGTGCTTCTCGAGTGTTCTTAAAAATTGCCAAGTGCTTATATAAATCAACAATGCTCGAGGAACAAGTTTTTATTATTTCTTAATAAAAAAGACCACAAGGGGACAAAGTACTACATGGCGTATGCGCGTGCGTTTTTGAGATATAATGAACTCGGTTTGACCAATCAAAGCACACGCATTTCTTTGAGGATTTTGTAATTTATAGCGGAGCCCCATACTTATAGAACCTATGCCCGTCATTTTTCATGGTCATGGCTAGCGAAATGTATCCCGGGCAAGTGTCCGTAACATGTGTGTCAGTGCGTCGGAGCGTCGCCCAAGGCTAGCTCGCGGGAGCGTATGACGTCACAAAATATGCGCGTATGACGCCACACAACATCCGGGATCTTAGCAATTTTAAAACGAAAGCGAGGCTTTGTTTTTTTGTGCGGCTACACGGCCGAATATCACGTCAGCTCAGTAAACACTTTTGATGTTTTGCTTTGTTTAGCAGGGAAAACCATTTCTAATTAAAGTCGTTATTTCCCTGCATTTTTAAACAATGCCCGAATGGGTGGATGTTGAAATTGGGATATAAACGCACTCAAATTGCATGAAAAACAAACATGTTTACAATAGGCCATTTCCGAGTTGCCTTTAGCCTCTCTATCAAAGCCAGGCTAGGCTGATCAAAGCGAGGCTAGGTGCGAAACCATTCATTTTATGAAAATGAGTTTCCATTCACATGCAAATAAGTTTTATTTGCATGTGAATGAAAACTCATTTTCATATGAAAGATTTCGCACCTAGCCTCGCTTTGATAGAGAGGCTAAAGGCAACTCGGAAATGGCCTATTCTTACGTCTTATGTAACGGTTACAGTTCCAAAAATAGTTTTTTTCGAAACTTCGCATACATACAGTCTTCTCGATCTAGTAAAATAAAATCAGAAACTTATTACAAGAAAAAGTTATTTCTTCCGTGGCGTTGTCCGAAAATGTTTATTATCATGTCCATACTGTTGACAATGACTTTATTGCCACAGAAGCGCTCAATACAGACGATAGCAAGGCTATTAATAGTCTATTCTGTTCCATCGTGTTCCGAAGATAAGTCTTCAAGAGCGCATGTTACCAAAAATCAAACAATTTCAAAAATTTCTGGCAATCGAAAAAAAAAAAAATGGATTTCGCTTATATTCTCAACTTAGGTAGGCCCTTATGTGAAACAAATCACTGCATAGTCAGTTTGGCTAAATATCGAATTTGTTTCAGAGAAAATCGATAATTCCATCGGAAAACCGGAAGTCAAGTGGTTTAAAGTCCTACCATGGGGAAGTGATCCATTGGAAACGAAAAGATTCCGATGGAAAAGTACATTTTCTATTCGTGAGAGACTTAGCAAAATTCTACTCATGTTGGATGAGAGGGTCGAAAGTCGTTCCGATAGAGTCCATCGGATCCATTGGAAACGATTAGATTCCGATGGAAAAGTATATTTTCTATTCGTGAGAGACTTAGTAAAATTCCACTCATATTGGATGAGGGGGTCGAAAGTCGTTCCGATGGAGTCCATCGGATCCATTGGAAACGATTAGATTCCGATGGAAAAGTATATTTTCTATTCGTGAGAGACTTAGCAAAATTCCACTCATATTGGATCAGGGGGTCGAACAGTCGTTCCGATGGAGTCCATCGGATCCATTGGAAACGATTAGATTCCGATGGAAAAGTACATTTTCTATTCGTGAGAGACTTAGCAAAATTCTACTCATGTTAGACGAGGGGGTCGAAAGTCGTTCCGATGGAGTCCATCGGATCCATTGGAAACGAAAAAACGAAAAGATCGGAAGCACTTGTAGTCGAAGTAACGCGCTTGTTTCAGGTCTTTCAGGTCATTGGTTAATAAACGAACTATATAACCCGTGTGTAGCGTGCTTGTGTTGGGACATGGCTTAAAGAACGAGGTATATTGCATTGTAGCGTGCTTTTCTCGGTCTTAAAGAACGAGGTATATTACATGTGTAGCGTGCTTGTCTCGGGTCATGGCTTAAAGAACGAAAAATATTACATGTGTAGCGTGCTTGTCTCGGGTCATGGCTTAAAGAACGAGGTATATTACATGTGTAGCGTGCTTGTCTCGGGTCGACTAGACTTCCAAAGATTCCATTGGAATCGATGTGTTTCCGATGGATCCGATGGACACTCAAAGTATTGTTTACACTTCCGTTTTCATCTTGTGGCTAGACTTCCGGTAACTCAAGTGGGCTCACTTTTGCGAGCACAAGCAAGCGACCACTGATCTCAATTTTGCGAGCAAATTGAGCAAAGGCCACATTTTGCGAGCACTTGAAAATTTTAAAGGACCATTCCATACCCCCATATATAAAAGTTGCTCAACCCTATTTGTTTTATTAAAGAAAATCAATAATTATCGTTTATGACTATAATAAAGTTATTCTCTAATTTTTAATCCCTATTCTCAATCACTATTTTTATTAATAAGTTTTCAGGGGGGAGGGGTGGGGAGGGGAAGCAAAAACACCCGAAGTGCGCGGCCCTCGCAATATTTTCGCTCCTTGCCTTGGCCAATCTTCGAGCCAACACTGCACTGCCAACCCCCCCCCCCCCCCCCCCCCCCCTCCCCCCCCTCCCCCCTCCCCCCGCTGTGTTCAGATTGCAGAATAATAGTGCAGTTTTCTATGGCATGCCTTTTGTTTTCATATGATTTTGTGTTTCCTTAAAAATAAGAAAAACAAAAGCAAACTGAACATAAATGCTTCCCGCCCGGAAGTGATATACTCTGTCACGCAACTATATTTTATAGCTCTCGGGTCAACAGGCTGCTATTTAACGTCAATATTACAATGATAAAAAACATTAACACTTCGACTTTGTTGTTGTACGTGCCAAACAATCGGCTGAACATTTTCTTGTCATTTATAGTTTTGAACTTCAAAGCTTCAGACTTAAAGTTTTAACCGCCGGCGTTCGTCGTCAACAAATCGCGCGCTCTTCTGAATTAATTAGCTACATTCCACAAGACAACAAACAGATAGACTACGAGCAGTCTCTCTTTCCCAGCTTAGTCCGTCAAGCGAGAAACAAAAAACATAAGCGAACGGATAATTGGCCGCGCGAAACTGGGGGCGAGGCAGGCACGCGGGAAAAGAGAGACTACAGACTAAGCCCAGGCGTTTGAATTACGCGTTGCTCTCATAACTCAAAAATCTGATTGGCTCTTGATCGAAGGTCTGTCAACAAACGGTAACGCCGCGGTGACGAGTTGTCAACACTCGAGATCAATGTCATGGCTGACAAGCTCCAGGAATGTTTATCTCGATTGTTTTGTTCCCAGATTTCAATCGTTGAAACAAAAGCAGATCGAAGCGCTAGCAGCTCTTATCGCAGGATGCGATGTCCTCGTTATTTTGCCAAATGGGTTCGGAAAGAGCCTTATATAGCAAGTATTTTGCTAAACAAAACTCTCTTCGAACCCGAAAGCGAGTGCTCTTGTGATTTCGCCGCTCAACAGCATCGTGGTCGAACGAACAAGTCAACGAATTAACTGAGCTTGGCCTTCCTGCCATCCATTTGAAGGATAACGACGCAGATTGCATGAAAGCCATCTCTGAAGGGAATTTTAGATTTTATATTTTGTTGTGCCGAGGCCCGTTTATCGGAGGAAGTAAGTAAGAAAGTAGCCCTGGAATGCTGGCGGAAGTGTGACAACTACGGCTATGTTATTTGTTACAAAACCTGATGAATTCAACATTGGCCTTTTTGCTGCTTCCTGTTGATTTTCATTTTTCCACTCCTGGAATGCCCGAAAAAGTCTCTTTGCTTGAAACTTACACATCCCAAAGTCAGATTTGGCATATTCTTCTTCTACGTATTGTAAATGTCGCACCTCTGTTTGTGCCACTTTCTTTCATTGGAGTGAAAACAAAAATTCCTGCAACGGAAAATCTCAAAAAAATATATATATATATCATGCACCGCTTTTCGACTGAAAAAAGATATCCGCCTAGTTGGTCAGTGGGAAAAAAAAATTATTTCCAAAGAGAAATCTTCCAACCACCCCCTCAAAAGTCACTGAATGGTTCGCCACTAAGACTTCAGACAACGCCAAGAGAGAACAATTTATTTGGCTGTATTTTATCAAATATTCAAGAGTTAAACAGGTCCATTTTAATTAAATGCGTCCTAAAAAAAAACAAAGAAATATTTCCAGAATTTCTATATAAAATAAAATGGATACTATTAAATGAAAGGAAAACAAATGTAATTGTGAAATATTGGTTCGGGTTATTAGAATTCTGAGTTTTTAAGTTTAGGTATTAGCCGACAAAACGTGTTTTTGGAGGAAAATATAAGAACATATGTTATAGTCATGATATTTTTAGAAAATAAGTATTTGTTATCAAGATAAAATCTGAAAACTCAAGGGAAGAAGCGGACGCATTTTGCCTGTCAACACGATCGCTGTTTTGAAAAATGCCCCGGCATTCAGTTAGGTAACATTCCTACTGTTTAATTCTCTCCTGCACAGCAGTGATTTATACGGCCTATGATTATGGCTGTTTTTTTTTTTTTTTGTTTTGGTTTGTTTTGTTTTTTTTTTTGGGGGGGGGGGGGGGGGAGGGGGACATAATTTTCACCCTTTGTTATAAACGTATTGTTCGCTGTGGCATGTAGGTCATTATAGGTCATTCCCAGTTTTAAGTAAGGGACTGTACAATAATTATCTGGGAGGGGGGGGGGGGGGGTTGGAAAACCAGAGGGGGGGGGGGGGGGGGGCATGATGTAAAATCAAAGCAAGGATGGGGGGGGGGGACTCAAAGTAAAATAAGTCACTCAAGAGGAGGGGGGGCTTAACATTTTATTTCAAGTGTTTATAGTTCTCACTGAAAGACATGTTGATCTGTTCTGTGGCTGAACTGCAATTTCAATCTGTTGCAATACGATTATCTATTCTTCTCTATCTCTATAATATAGAGACGAATATTGTGATAAAACGTTTCTGGCTTTTTAAATTTCAATAGCCCAATTTCGATATATTAAAATTCAACTTGAAACAAGACCACTGCGAGGCTTAGGGGAATGATAGTAAGGATTTATATGGTTTATTTCCATAAGCCTCGTAGTGTTGTCTTTTGTTTCAAGTTGAATTTTAATACATCGAAATTGTGCTATTGTCAACAACATTTGAACAGTAGAATATAGTTATATACCAGTGCAAATATTTTGCCCAGGTGAACATATTTTGCTCCAGTTCAAATATTTTGTACTGGTTCAAAATAAATTTGAACCAGTGCAGACAAAATTGTACCAAAATCATAATTTCACTACAACATAGATAATTGTATTGCAACAGATTGAAGATGTACCTCAACCAGCATGGTCTTAAGGTGGTCAGACATGAGGGGTCATGTAGCAGGGACATGCCGCAGTGACATGTAGCAGCGACAAAAATTTGTGTAGTACACATTGAGGGACATGTAGCAGGGAGTGTAGCGGAGACATGTAACAGGGAAAAATTCATAGCGCTTGCACACCACATGAAAATGTCGCGGGGACATGTCTCAGGGACATGTTGCAGCGACACGTCCCCTCGTTTGAACTGATGCTATCATAATTGTGCATATCATAATTGTGGGGATATTTTGTCACCCGCGACGTGTCCCATGAAGTTCAACAAGTTGAACAACGTGAGACATGTTGCGGGGACAAAATGTCCCTGAGACATGTCCCCGCGAGATTTTCATGCGGTGTTCAAGCGCTTTTTTCCCTGCTACATGCCCCTGCTACATGTCCCCGCTACACTCCCTGCTACATGTCCCTCAGTGTGTACTACACAAACTTTTGTCGCTGCTACATGTCGCTGCGACATGCCCCTGCTACATGACCCCTCATGTCTGACCACTTTTAAGATCAGTGGAGGTAAAATGGCACTGGTTGCACGAGTTCTCCAGTACGCTCGTGGTGATCATTCTTGCATCCCACGAGAAACCCAAGAGCAGGTTAACGAGGAAATGAGTTCCAGTGCAAGCAACTCGGATTTGCAATGAAGTGATTCAGAAGTGGAATCAGATGGCTTTGTCGAACACTGCTTCGAGGTCATGTTTGTTCCAGATATGGATGTCCAACAAGTAAACTTGTAGTATTGCTGTATATCCACGTCTGGAACAAACATTACAACGTAGCAATAACAGGTGGGTGTATATTAAGAAAATGCTGGGTATTTGTATATAAAGGGTGTTTGAAGGGGGGGTCATACAAAATTTCTGACTGATCAGAGGGTGGGGGGGGGGGGGGCAATAACTAAATTCAGTTCTTTTGAAGGGGGGTATTACCTAATATTTTCCTACTTGAAGCCCATTTTCCGTCCCCCCCCCCCCCCCCCCCCGCTCCTGATAATTATTGCACAGTTATTGCACAGTCCCTAACTATGCGCAATATATGCATGTTCACTAGCCGGGTTCTCATGTTTCGTGAACTTTGTAATGAAACGTTTATTGATGTATTTACTGCTGGCATATTTGCAGCATGAAATTCGGTGGGAGTCTTTCTAGCTTTATCTGGATGGGAAATTTGGAAGAAGTATGAATTATTATGTCAGATCATAGACTTGCAATTCCAGTACTAGGCCTTTGGAAATCGACCGGTCCAGTAGAGATGAATAATTGTCGAGGCGCGCTTGAATTGGCAAATATCCTTTACGATGTGTCTGCTTAATATTTCTCAATCTCTTGTAAAATGAACTGATATTGTTTATAGCATTACGTTCCAAAGAAAGGAAAAAGAGAGTTTGAGGTAAGCAGTAAATAGTATTGTTGTTATACAGTGTGGAATCCATCTTACAACGGTGCTTGAAAGTGATCAGAAAGAATTTCACAAACGCTGTATTTACATGTGAATAACTGGAAGGGTTTATTTTCTCAAGCGACATTAATCAGTAGAACATTTCTTCTGATTTTGTGTACACAGTACAGTGTATATTTCAGGATTACATGTACTGATTTTGCCGGTCGGCCTTTAATCTTGGTTTTTATTTTGTGTTCATTTTAAGGCTCAAACATTTAGGTTTCATTGACTTTTTAAGGCCCCATTATGGTTCATTTTAGCATCTGCTTTTTTTTTTTTTTTTTTTTTTTTTTTTTTTTGCTACGAGTAGTCCTTAGTTTCCCCTATGGATGGTTTAATATATCTGGTATTCCGTCGAACTGTGAAATGGATTATTTCGCTTCACAATCCATTTATATACAGTAGTATAAAATGAGACAGGCAAAAGTCGTAAAAAGTATTTTTAAAAACTATAGCTTTCTAAAGTAGGTATACATTAGATGACCCTAGGAATATATGACATGTTTGCTCGATAATATTGGGCCTTTAATAATTTCAGCAGGGTTTCATGTTGACAATAGAACTGATTAGAATTTTATCTGTCTATTATCCATGCCTTCATTGTAATAGCTCTCCTGATGTATTCAAAGGGGACAGACCTCAAATAAACGTGGCTACTAAATATATCTGAATTTCGTAACTGTTCATCAGTAGGATGCCCAAAATGCGTGCAATTCCACAATTGGTTTCGGATCCATTAAATCCTATACCAATTGCAGAACATTTTAGGAGGAGCCACCCACAGTGTGAGCACAGTTACTGACAAGACATATCAGTAAGGAAAACAACGCAAAATAAATGTAGTACGTTAAATAACGAACTAAGCACACACGTCAACTAAATAAGCTAAGCACGTGCACGACTCAAGGAAAATTGCGCGCGCGCACCTGCATTAACCTGAATAGAAGCAATATAGAAATTAAATAGGGGCGCTAGAATAATACAAAGGATCTAAAATAACAAAGGATACGGAGGTGTTTCTCAATTCTGGATTCTGACAAGACATATCAGTAAGGAAAACAACGCAAAATAAATGTAGTACGTTAAATAACGAACTAAGCACACACGTCAACTAAATAAGCTAAGCACGTGCACGACTCAAGGAAAATTGCGCGCGCGCACCTGCATTAACCTGAATAGAAGCAATATAGAAATTAAATAGGGGCGCTAGAATAATACAAAGGATCTAAAATAACAAAGGATACGGAGGTGTTTCTCAATTCTGGATTGCTAGTTTAATTTCTCGTAGTGTAGTGCCATATTTCTCAATGATAGCACTGTGGCGTTTGAAGAATTTAGTAAATGATTTACGAAGATTTGAACCCTTGGTGAAGGAGACGTGATGAAAGTCGGCGAAGTCTATGCATAAAATCCAACTTCGATGTGCAAATTCTAGCATATCTTACCATATTGGGGTTTCTTTAATTTGGCTTAGACTCGTTTGTTAGATAAGTAATCGGCTATCGTTGTGAAAATATTACTGAGGATCAGAAAATTTTCGCTTAGGCCGTGATTTAGTGTTATTTAAATAGACTTATTATAGTCTATGGCGTGCAAGACTTGTGAGAAAGTGTTTCTTCACGGATGTAGTCTAAGATCCAAGAATTAAAATGCTGTGTCTATATTGGAATCAATACTTCTTGAGGTTATTTTAGTTAATTTAATATTCTGTTCTGGAGTAAGTGTCTTGTGCTTGAACCTTCGCAGAATGTCGCCTGACCTGAACAACTGATTAAGATAACATCTGTCAGACATAAGCTGACATTCAGTTAACTTCAATTTAATTTGAGAATATATACAGCGTTATGCAATGTGTTTTGTTTTTCTCTAATGCGTCTCGGTCATTATTTTCCTCCGGCCTGGTGTCGTAGAATTTAAAACATGTTCAGGGGCGGATCCAGGGGCGGATCCAGGGGGGGGGGGGGATGGGTGAAATGGGTGAATTTTCACCCCCCTTTTCTGAGACCCTTTCTTTCTTTCTTTCTTTTTTTTTTCTCAACCAGGCTTTGGTTCTATTGCATTCAAAATTTCACCCCCCATTTCAAAATCCTGGATCCGCCCCTGATGTTTCAAAATCGCACGACATTTTTCATGCCGTTTGCGACACACTTTTATAGCCGTGCAAGAAAATACGGATATTTCTTCTCATTTAAGCCGGCATTGTTTTCGAGTGGTTAAAAGGTTGATTGATTCCACGAATGTATAAAGAGATTTCACGCGTCAACCACGCGACGCCAATCGAAAATGCGAGGGTTTCAGCCCATCTGGGAAGCTATTAAAGCGGCCTGTAGAATATAATATATATAGATAGGCTTAGACTAACAGCGGAGCTCTCTGAACAGAAACGATGATGAAAAGCGTAACTTAGGTGAAAGGTCGAAAGCACAAGAAAAATTAGAATTAAGATTGATGACTAGGCTATTAATTTTAGCAATTCTCAAAAACAGTAAGTTTATTACGAGACCGTCTGCACAGAACATTTAGACTGCACAAATTCCACAAAAGCTCACTGTTTGAGAAATGTGAAACCTCTCTTGAGTAGCAAACCGCGAAAAAAAAAAAGCAGGAAAAAACGATTTTGCAAACCGTTTTCTCCGCTAAACACAACAGTGTTTTTTTTTCTTTTAAAATGTTTTATTTATCAATAACAAATTCCTAAAGTTTACAATATTATCCTGAGATGCTAGTCATTTCCGGTTACAAGGCATCCTGAGTTGAAGCTAGTCATTTCCGGTTACAATAATACAAGGTCAGTTCCGCTTTGCAGTCCTTTCTGGTTTGCACATGATTACTTTAGTCATTTCTGGTAATGAATGATGAGTTGCCAGTAGCTAAATTATTAGAGTCACAAGCTTTGACTGTTGTATTTCACAAATATTCGGATGACACCACACAGCAGAAAATTTCTGTTCGCGGTGTGTGTGTGTGTGTGTGTGTGTGTGTGTGTGTGTGTGTGTGTGTGTGTGTGTGTGTGGGGGGGGGTACTCCCATATAATTATGAGCTATATAGGTATGTGCCGCTGTGAAGGGTATGGTTTTCAGGCAGTTTAGTGTGGGATAGGGTAAAGTAATCAGAGATTTTTGGTCTAGAATAGGGTATCATTTTCTACGAAACTGATCAGTTGCATGAAGAATTCAGCCCAGACGAGGTTTACTGGCAAATGGCATTTAATAATCGGTAAGGTGTGCTGTATGACATTTTTACTGACCCCTGGTATCTTAGACTGTGATAGTGAATGAGTTTCTGCAAAATAGCGAGTCTAGAAAAGGTCTAGGATAGGATAGGATTTTTCGGTGTTTAGTCTAGAATATGGTTGCAAAATGCAGCTAAAATGGTCTAGTATAGGTTAAGGGTCTCAGAGTCCCAGCAGCACAGCCCGCCCAAAAATTTGCAAAGTACCCCGACCCACCCCCCCCCCCCCCCCCCCTCTCGCCTCTCGGTCAATTTGCAACTGTGTTGTGATGTCATTCCTTATGTCCCTTACAGTGGCCCGAGAGTTCTCGGTGCTATTGTGAAAAGTTGCTTTATTTTGAAAAACCCATATGCCATAAAGTATGGTCTTAATGAAAAAGCGTGCTTGCATGTCATTCTCATCGACAGCAGAAGTCCATTAGGTAAAAGAAAATAGTCTTAACATTAACTAAAAACATAGTATTGAGTAGTGCCGATAGGGTGGGAAAAAACAAAAACAACTTTTCTCTGTCTAGAATAACTAGTACGACTACTTTCCGAATAATAATTGTTAGTCAAAAATTGCCCGAGAAACTGATTTGGAAATCAAAATTGCAAAAATACACAAACTTGTTTGCATAAGGCGACGCGAGTGAAGACAGAAAATCTAAGTCTTGTTTTGTTTACATAAAATCGCTTTTCAATCTATGTAATGAATGAACAAACAC
>JAJGOT010000018.1:2150000-2357500 GCA_022457155.1 Cladopsammia gracilis
CCTTAGGGCTTGTCACGCAATCTTTCCTCCCTCGTGCTACATAGTGGGAAATTTGACGCAAAATTAAACGAGGCCCGGACGGGGCGATTAACTTCAACAAAAACATTGGTCAGCGGTCGCAAGCTAAAGGATTTCGTAATCCATATTTTCCGGTAGTTCCCATGACTTCTTTCAGCGAATGATAAAATTGTGTTTGCATGATAACTCTGCGTAATAAGTAAACAGCTTACCTCGAGCAAGAACGCAAAACCTCGGCTTTGGTTACCTTTAGGAGTGCCGCGCTATATAGCGAAAAACCAACTGTATTAGCGCGCGCTGAAATAGCGCATTTAATGTCATCAAATTGCGTCAGCAAAGTACTAATTAAAGTTCAAAAATGGCAAAAATTCAAATTTGACAAGTTAAAAAAACAACAAAATGTCACTCAAAAATTGCTCAAAAAAACAAAGCGTCACACTCCGGACTTGTGTGGTTGCTCTTTATCAGGTTTTTTATCTTTCAACCATGCAATTGCAGACTCGAGATAAATTACTACTTTTAGAAACTCGATAACATTCATCGTTTTCTCTCAAAATGACTATGATCGCGAGATTAATTCAGTCGCAATTTTAGCGCGCGCTAATACAGATGTTTTTACAGTTGCTAATACAGTTGTTCAAAACCTATCATCGTTTTCTCTTAAAATGACAATAGGGGACTTTAGATCGGACGACGAGTACGAGATTGAGTACGAGTACGACTTTTGAATTTAAAGCCAGTCACGTCCCCAAAACTATCGGTCCCTCCTGTTGCAAACCAGAAGATAAGAAGACTCTAGGTATAAAATTTGTGTGGTAAATGGTTCTTTAGAGTACGGCGAACTAAGTTTTAAAAGTCGTACTCGTACTCAATCTCGTACTCGTCGTCCGATCTAAAGTCTCCTAATTTTGCTCGCCACATGATCACGAGATTAATTCGCAATTTTAGCGCGCGCTTATACAGTTGTTTTTACAGTTGCTAATACAGCCGTTCAAAACCAATCATCGTTTTCTCTTAAAATGACAATTTTACTCGCCATATGATCGCGAAATTAATTCGCTATTTTAGCGCGCGCTAATACAGTTGATTTTACAGTTACTAATACAGTTGTACATGTTCAGACCTATCCTGACCACGCAGAATTCTACAACTACTGCCGCTGACGATACATACTGCATCCTCACTCAAAATCATAGTCCACGAAAAAGTCCACGAAATCCTCAAAACGAGCTATTGCGCCGTATATAAAGCGCCCAGGTCTCACTCGGTCAAATGAAACCCAGGGAGCCTGTCACGATTAGTGTGCTGCTCGCCAAAGGGCTCGCAGCAATAACCGTACATCCTGTGCCCAAGTTCAGGAGTTGCCATAAAACCATTATGGTAACAACCGGGAGGGCACATTGTATACACAATTGTATATATATATATATATATATATATATATATATATATATATATATATATATATATATATATATATATATATATATATATATTTAAGCAATAGAACACATTTTCTATGACTTTACCGGCGTAATAGAACCACGCGGGATGTTGGGAGAACACGAGAAAAGCTTGTAAACCACGAGCCGTAGGCGAGTGGTTTACAAGCTTTTCGAGTATGAAATAACTATGAAAAGCGTTTGGAAAGAGAGAAATTTGTTGTAGTTTTGTGCCGATCAAGTAGCTTGTTCTCATAACATTCATCATATGACCGGGAAAACCAATCAGAGCCGCTGAAAGAATGAACTTTACACGATGCCACTGACAAAGCTGCACTGACAAATTCACGGGTTCAACGAAAGTGATGAAAAGTTTTAGCGCTTTGAAATTCGTCAGTTAGAATTTATCAGCTGAAAGAAGAAAATATATTCAATGATTCAAAAGTTCTTTGAATGGGAAATCCAGAAAATTGTGTCCGGAATCTGCCGCCGCAAACATGAATGTACGAGGAAAGTTTGAAAGCCTAAAATTTTTATGGCGTATGTTGGATTCAAAGATTGCCTTCTTGTCAAGAATTTTATCAATTGGAATAAAGGTTAGTTCCAGAAACTCAGCTTCTGAAAATGTTTTCGACTTTATCCACTTACTTTGAAGTGTACAATGAAGCCCGTACTTCTCTACATTTTAAGTTCTGAATGAAAACTAAGCTCATTGTTTTTGAAGCCTACAGTTGAATTGTTTGATCATTCCATTCAAATAATTTGTTTAACCATAAACCTATAATTTTTGTTAGCTTCATTTTCTTCTTGCTAATTGAACATCCTTGCTTGGACACATAATCAGAATTTAAACTGCGTCGGGTACAAAAGTATTCAATGAAAAAATCTCAAAAACAAAACACGATAAAGCGTGAAATGGATAAATGGAATCGGCGTAAAATAATTATCCTAAACAACAAAGCTATAAGCTTAAGCTTTGCTTTTTAATTCCACTGTGAAAATCCGTCTTATTTAGAAGTTATCTTAGGATTTGTAGGAACATTTATAAACTTCAGTTCAGTAAATTTCAATCGAAAATTCCTCAGTTTGAAAGCCATTGTTTTCTCTTTGGGATCCATAATTTTTGAGCTTTCTACTAATAGCTAAACCTTCAGCTCAATGAACTTTATAAAGTACATATCGAGGTTGTTTTGATTGTCATTGATCGTTGCATGTAAGCCTTTCCAAGCCAATGTTAAATGAAAATATATTCCTGTTGTTGATATCAGTTTTAAAATATTAAAGCTTAGTGTTCTTTTGTCGTTAAGCCGTTTTTTGTTTGCGTGCGTGGGAATTTTTTTTTATTTTGTAGGTTTGAGCAGCAACTTATCGTTTACAAGAAACATATCTTCTCTTCTCATCTTCTAACAGACCACAATATGCAATAAGACACTAAACCGGCTGGAGTTGTGAAATTCTTTCTCCTCACGCTTGTGTTGATGCAGTGGAAAATTGAACTTTGTTTACTTTACAGTTTCGCTTGCGCGGTTTTCTATGAGTTTACCGGCACAATAGTTAATAGGTCTTTGGCCAATCAGAACGCGCGTAGTATCTGAGTTATTTTATAAATATATATATATATATATATATATATACCTGAATTTTTCAAAACGTGTTCAATGAAAATTTACGCAATTTCACTGCAACTAGCCCAAACAAGGGTTTTTATGAGCCCGATCAGCCCGAAAATGACAGAGAAGAGAGAGAAGAGGAAAAGGGAGCAATAGCGAGCGAAAAAAATGACTAGCAACAATCTATTATATTTTATACCTTTATATTAAAAACAAGGCCAAAAACGCTCACAAACGCTTACTTGGAGCGATATCGTTTTCAAAAATCCAGGTAGATATATATTATTTACAATAACTGTGTGAATTCCCGCGCGCTGATTGGCTCATTTCTATGGTCGATGAGAGTATAGACTATGAAAATGACGTAACAGGTAACGCAACACGGTGAGTTTGGCTTGCCTGGAATTAAGTGCGAAGCAAAAAGGACAAACAACTTGTCGTAGTTTCACGGGAAAATCCACGGAATCAGTCGCCGGCGCCCGAAAGAACTAAAACTGAGCCGAAAACAACTTGGAGCAAAGATTCATCTGATTATTCGAAGAGATTTCAAATTTGAAAAAGGTTAGCTTTGTAAACTGTGCCTAGTAATTTTATATTTGACTTTGTGTGAGGTTGTTGTGCCCTATTTTGCGATTATCGCCGAGCGCGGTTCTCTAAAATTTGCCGAATATAATTAACAGCTCTTTGTTTTGCTGTGTTAAAATTTATATTAAAAGATTCTAGCGACGATTTAAGCTGAAGAGAATTTTTGTGTGAGCCTTTTTCGTTACATAATTTATTCACATAAAAAGTTAAGGCTTTAATTATTCCCCACGCAAAAACATTTTGCAGCAGTTTGTCAGTGTTAGGTTGTTTATCTTGATTTTCTAAAATGATTCCCGCAAACTCGTTCGCTCGGCGTTTGCAGTTATTCAAGTTTGTTATTGTAAAAAAACAAATCGACCGCATTTTTCCATGGTCTATACTCTCATCGACCATAGAAATGACGCCATAAAATGTTCAAAACTTGGCAGTGAAACCACTCGCCTAATGGCTCGTGGTTCCACTTGAGTTTTGAACATTTTATGACGTCATTTCTATGGTCGATGAGAGTATAGACCATGGAAAAATGCGGTCGATTTGTTAAATATATATATACAATCATGTATACAATGTGCCCTCCCGGTTGTTACCATAATGGCTTTATGGCAACTCCTGAACTTGGGCACAGGATGTATATATATATATATATATATATATATATATATATATATATATATATATATATATATATATATCTAAAATTATATATATATATATATATATATATATATATATATATATATAATTTTAGATATATTAATGCTACCAATATCTTACCTAAATGTATATGTATTTGGAATAAGGCCTATTAGTATGGCGCGTTTTCAGGGTCAAAATTAACTGTATATTCACTACGCAGTTTGAATTTCTAAATTAAATAAATCTTCTTGTACAAAATTATCTTTTAACTGCAGCATTTTCAAAGTGACTTAAAGGTGGTCAGACACGAGGGGTCATGTAGCAGGGACATGTCGCAGCGACATGTAGTAGCGACAAAAATTTGTGTAGTACACACTGAAGAACATGTAGCAGGGAGTGTAGCGGGGACATGTAGCAGGGAAACAAATCATGCATAGCCGCTTGTAAGGTGGTCAGACACGAGGGGTCACGAGGGGTCAGGTAGCAGGGACACGTCGCAGCGACATGTAGCAGCGACAAAAATTTGTGTAGTACACACTAAAGGACATGTAGCAGGGAGTGTAGCGGGGACATGTAGGAGGGAAAAAATCATAGCGCTTGCACACCACAGAAAATGTCGCTTGGACATGTCTCAGGGACATGTTGCAGCGACGCGTACCCTCGTGTGAACTGATACTATCATAATTGTGCAACACCAATTTTGGGGACATTTTGTCCTCGCGACGTGTCCCATGAAGTTCAACAAGTTGAACTCCGTGAAACATGTCGCGGGGAAAAATGTCCCCAAGATTGGTGTTGCAAATTATGATAGTATCAGTTCACACGAGGGGACGTGTCGCTGCAACATGTCCCCGCGACATTTTCATGTGGTGTGCAAGCGCTATGATTTTTTCCCCTGCTACATGTCCTTCAGTGTGTACTACACAATTTGTTGTTGTGAATAGTTATTGCTGCGAGCCCTTTGGCGAGCAGCACACTAATCGTGACAGGCTCCCTGGGTTTCATTTGACCGAGTGAGACCTGGGCGCTTTATATACGGCGCAATAGCTCGTTTTGAGGATTTCGTGGACTTTTTCGTGGACTATGATTTTGAGTGAGGATGCAGTATGTATCGTCAGCGGCAGTAGTTGTAGAATTCTGCGTGGTCAGGATAGGTCTGAACATGTACAACTGTATTAGTAACTGTAAAATCAACTGTATTAGCGCGCGCTAAAATAGCGAATTAATTTCGCGATCATATGGCGAGTAAAATTGTCATTTTAAGAGAAAACGATGATTGGTTTTGAACGGCTGTATTAGCAACTGTAAAAACAACTGTATAAGCGCGCGCTAAAATTGCGAATTAATCTCGTGATCATGTGGCGAGCAAAATTAGGAGACTTTAGATCGGACGACGAGTACGAGATTGAGTACGAGTACGACTTTTAAAACTTAGTTCGCCGTACTCTAAAGAACCATTTACCACACAAATTTTATACCTAGAGTCTTCTTATCTTCTGGTTTGCAACAGGAGGGACCGATAGTTTTGGGGACGTGACTGGCTTTAAATTCAAAAGTCGTACTCGTACTCAATCTCGTACTCGTCGTCCGATCTAAAGTCCCCTATTGTCATTTTAAGAGAAAACGATGATAGGTTTTGAACAACTGTATTAGCAACTGTAAAAACATCTGTATTAGCGCGCGCTAAAATTGCGACTGAATTAATCTCGCGATCATAGTCATTTTGAGAGAAAACGATGAATGTTATCGAGTTTCTAAAAGTAGTAATTTATCTCGAGTCTGCAATTGCATGGTTGAAAGATAAAAAACCTGATAAAGAGCAACCACACAAGTCCGGAGTGTGACGCTTTGTTTTTTTGAGCAATTTTTGAGTGACATTTTGTTGTTTTTTTAACTTGTCAAATTTGAGTTTTTGCTATTTTTGAACTTTAATTAGTACTTTGCTGACGCAATTTGATGACATTAAATGCGCTATTTCAGCGCGCGCTAATACAGTTGGTTTTTCGCTATATAGCGCGGCACTCCTAAAGGTAACCAAAGCCGAGGTTTTGCGTTCTTGCTCGAGGTAAGCTGTTTACTTATTACGCAGAGTTATCATGCAAACACAATTTTATCATTCGCTGAAAGAAGTCATGGAAACTACCGGAAAATATGGATTACGAAATCCTTTAGCTTGCGACCGCTGACCAATGTTTTTGTTGAAGTTAATCGCCCCGTCCGGGCCTCGTTTAATTTTGCGTCAAATTTCCCACTATGTAGCACGAGGGAGGAAAGATTGCGTGACAAGCCCTAAGGATGTCTACATTGGACTATGACTATGCGGAGCTAACCCCTCCTCGTCGTATACCCGGGGGCATAAAACATTACAAGCTAAGCAATGGAAAACGACGAATTCTGTACTATTTAGTACTATATTTATATTTAACACAAATTCATGCTTATTATTCAAACAATTCACTTACATTTTTGGGAAAATATATACAAAAAAAAACAGTAATCATAACATAGCCTATTGACAATCATAAGTATTGACACTACACTGTATTTGATGAGTAACATCGCAGCACTTCACTGGCTCTCAGCTATTTCTAGTTTTAGTATATACTGAAACAGTGAGATAATATAACGGAAATGACGCTTTTTAACTCATTTATTTCTGTCAACGATTACAATTTTCGCGCGCAAATTGCTGGGAGGCGAACAGCACTTGCTATTCCGAGTTTCAGTAGCCAATCAGAGCGCGCCAACAATGCTATCCATTTTTTCAGTATATACTTAGCAGTTAGCGGTTACCCAGAAACGTTTTCGCGAGAACTGCGCAGGCGCCTCGAAGGCGCGCGCTCGCGCTCTTACCGTTTGCATTGTTTGCGTACGTCGCCATGGTAGCATTTATAGCTTCTTGCGCGTGCCATACGTCACAATAGATTAACGTTTTTCCCTTAGCAAAAAAATCGCTTTGGTTCGTTACAAGGTGCATACGTTTGTTATCATGAAATTAAGTCGTTTATTCGGTTCTCTTAGAAGGCGGAAAACGTAAGTATTTTTTGCAGCCACTGGGATATTAGGGACCTATTCATTAGATCGGAGAAGAAGAAAAAGTTACGAGTACGAGTGCGACTTTTCAAAACTAGTGTGAATGCCTCAGAATAACATCTCGCACCAGTCTACCTGTTCCTTAATCAGAACAACATGTATGTATTGGCTGTTGAGCGCGAGGGTTCTTGGATACTCGACTAGTTTAAATTTGATGAGGGCTGCGGTGTTTGCAGCAGTTATGTAGTAGTGTTTTCTTTTGTGATTATTGACTGATAAGATGTATGGTTCCGCAACGCTTGGGAGTTATTAGCGACCTTTAGATCGAGTACGAGATTGAGTACGAGTACGAGTTTTCAAACCAAATTCGTGTGCCTCGTATAATTTCTTATTACACCAATTTTATCCCTAACGTTTATTTATGTGTTAGTCAGCAACAGGAAAGAGTTGTAGTTCGGGGGATACAATTATCTTGAAATTCCAAAGTCGTACTCGTACTCGATTTCGTACTCGTAGTCAAACCTAAAGGTCGCGATTATCTGGCGTAAGGGTGGTAGGGGAACTGATAGGGAAACGGAAATTTGACGAGGGCCGCTATGTTTTTAGAAGTTAATAGTATAGCAGTGCATGGTTCCGATCCGCACCGCTCGTGATGAGTATCTAACTAGCGTAAGCGTGATATATTACATACAAGGGAACTGTTAGGGAAACTGAAATTTGATAGTGAGCATTGAAATTTCTTTAGCAACATCAATAACGCCACCCCAAAACCCCGGGGGGGGGGGGGGTACTCCCTATAATGGGCTATACGGGGATGCTCCGCCCGAAAGGGGTACCTTTTTGAGGCTGGAGGTATATGAAAGGGTCGGGATTTCACGAGTTGAAGTATATGAAATGGTAGGGATTTCACGAAGAATCAGGAAAAGGCAGCGTAAACTCGAGTTGAAGTACAAAAAAAGTAGGGAAAACCGCCATCTAAGTATTATAAAAAGCGCCTTTCAAAATATATGAAACAGACGCGCGTAAAGGCTATATGAAAGGGGTACCATTTTCAATGAAAGGTATATGAAAGGGATGCCATTTTCAATGAAAGGTATATGAAAGGGGTACCTTTTCTGTCAAAAACGGTATATGAAAGGGTAAGGGTTTGGACCTTGGGGCGGAGCATCCCCGTACAAAACTCTGTTGAGTACCCCCCCCCCCCCCCCCCCCCCCCGGCCCAAAACCTCAATTTTTATTTTTGTTTTCAAATTTGATAGTTGTATATGTCGGTGGATTAGCTCGCTATACAGGCGCGCAAACCTGTATTAAGTGGTCAGTCTTGGGGAAGGCTAGCTGACTACTGCTTAATACAGCTGAACTCGACCGTTTGTTCGACTCAGATCGTATGGCTATCATAACCACTCCCCCATTCTTGTATATTAGTTTCAAGCTAAGAAAAAAGAAATGGATAAGTCATTGCATGGCTCCCAAAAGTAATTTAGATTGATGAAGCAGAGATTACAACACAAACTTGTCGACACATTTTCGTTTTTGTCTTCACAGAAGAGACTTAGAAAAAGAGCTTTACAGGAGGTTTAAAGCTATACGTGGACTTCTAAAAGCAATGCTCGAACTCACGTGAGAAGCTAATATTATAATGTCTCCATAGACTGCGAGCAGTTTCTTGTTTTTCTTTTAGTTAGTCGAGCGAGCGAGCTGCGAAGCCTTAGCAGTTTACCCCCTTGCCCTAGTTCCTCTCCTTCGTTTTCGTCGCCTTCGTTCCTCGCCTTCACTCGACTATCTAAAAGAAAAATAAAAGACTGCTCGCAGTCCGGTTCAGTGTCTCGATCATCATCATGTATGAAGAACAGCTTTTCCATTTCTTAGCATGATACCATTCAGAATATCTAAGCAGGAACCGGACTTGCCTTGTTGTTGTTGTAGGTTTTTCTTTTGCTTAAATTCACATCGACAAGGCTCAGTTGAGTTCCGGATTATTTCGGGATGAGGCTTATATAAATTAGTAGGCATGCATTTGCTTCCAGAAACCTGACGGCACGCAACATCTTGCGTTAAAATCAATAGTGTCTTGCTGTAACATGTTGCAAGCTTTTGAAGGGCATTTCACGTCGAACTAGACTCAACGATTTTGCAAATATTGCACCCGAATCGCACTGAAATCGCCTATCCGTTTACACATGCGACAAAAGTTGCATTGGAGAGCGCGACAAAAATCGCATCAAAAATCGCCTGTGTAAACGGGCCTTTAGGGGTTCCATTCAACATTTCCGACGATCACTGCCGTCAGTTTTATATGGAAGCCCCCCGGGTTTGGAGCTATATCTCACGGCCATAGCCTCAGATAGCCTGCGCGTAAACGCCTCCTATTCCCCTTGTTTCATAAAGGAATTAAGAGACGTCTCTGGCACACGGTTAAGCCCAAATCATACTGTCCAGAAGGACGTCGGACACCTTATTGACACTTATATAACGGAGTAACTGGTTAGCTTTCAGCTGAGGTTAGGAGCATCCTCGGTCTCCGAGAATGGGTTAGCGGTAGCAGTTTATATGGTTAAATTTAGGACTAAGCAACCCGAGAAGCTACAATAGGTGGTACAGTGGTACGGTAGGCTATGTAAGCCTAAGCCTAGCTGAGGTCACAGGTTCAATCCTGAGTGGGGATTTTAGATTTTCTTTTTTACACTTAAAAATTTATTGAAAATAAAATTCTAATTGTCGACATTACGTTATATAATTCTCAATAAGGTGTCCGACGTCCTTCTGGACGGTATGATTTAGGCACGACCCTGGCACACAAGCGATCTGCGGCCAGAACAAACCGTAATGAGATAACAAAGAAACAAGAATGAATGAATGAACGACGTCTTATATAGCGCACAAATCACATGTTTCATGGCGCTTTACATGCACTTATGAGAATGAGATCGGACGTAAAATCACGAAGGCGCCTCAGGCAGCCGCTATCGGTCCATTGTGGTTGATCTCATCTCTCCCATCCCACCGATAAACAATGTATGAGACTGAGGATGGTCACAGCCAGGGTTTTTACGTGCTTAGTGGTTCTTTTTACTACCACATCGGAGACGGGACTGCCATTTCTACGTGGTCATCCGAGCCACTTGAAGTTCTAACCATTTGCAAATGAAATTGCTAAGGCAGCACCTTCGTCCTCAGCTATTTTGTGACCCTGAGTGTTGGTCCGGCTGGGATTCGAACCCACGACCTCCCGCTCTGCAGACCGGCGCTCTACTAACTGAGAGGTAAAACTGTTTAGGAGGGACTTATTTTAGAATAATGTTTATAGTGTGTGTTTTGAAGGGGAGCGAAGATGCAAGAAATAGAATCAAAGATGATGGAAAAGGAAAGACAATTAAAGGTGGTACAAGATCGGTTAAGGTTGATGGAGAGGACAGAACAGTTACAGAGGGAAGTACAAAAATTGTGTTTACAGCAGATCGAGATCTCAAAGAAACAAGTGTGAGTATATATGAACATTGAACACATGCAGGAAGATAAACGAAGTTTAGCCTTAAAATTAGCATCAGCGTTGATTTTTCTAATAGCTAGAGATTAGCCTACGAATACAGCCACCTGTCGGGCCGGGAGGGATTAGAGGCGGCTGCAATAACCTGAAAAAGTATACAGGCTTGACACCAACTCCTTCCCAGTCGTCTCTCAGTGGTGAAGCGCGGCCGAGGGTAGCGCGAGACCCCTCTGTCGCACTTCTCTCTTTACGCGTCTATCCCCGCGCGCGTCTCAAGCGACTGACTGGGGACTAACTGGCTGACTGACTCACTGGGACTGACTGGGGACGAGTCAGTATTAACACACGACCCACCCGATCGGCTCCTGCGGCGACAAACTAAGAAGAAAAACGTTCCCGGCTCTTGTCTTTAGGGACGGACCATTATTTTTTTTTATGCGGCACCTGCTGCAAACAATTTATTTTGTGTCCAACTGCCATACTTTCAGCAAACATTTTTTTCGTTATTTTTTTGCTTGCATACAATTTATTTCAGTGTTTATAGTCTCTGCAAACAATTTATTACAAAATTTTTCACACCCCACCCCCCTCCCCCCCCCGGTCAAGAAAATAATGGTCTGTCCCTTATGTTTATGCTATCGTAGCTCCTGGTGGGTTTCAAATTAGTGTTGAAAGTACTTTCGCGATTGCTTTGGATTTGCATCGGCCACACTTTGTGATTGATGAAAAATAAAAAAACTCGCGCCACTTTTTCGACCATTCAAAATTAAAACCCAAACCAATCGTGACTTGCTTGCGCGAATTTTCCCGCGCTTGGCGCCGGATGCATGTTTGATTGGTTCATTAACTTGTCTACGTCTGTTGTGATTGGTCAGAGAAATTAATTTGATTTTGCTTTACGACACTGAAGTCGGAAAACCGCTCAATAAACAAGTCTGCGAAGCACTGTTTGTTTTAGTTTTGTTTTACTAATTTCCTGATCTTATAACTTTTCTCCTCAAGTGAATTTAGAACAAAAATAGTAGCCCTCAGTGAGAAGCACATAGCTATACAACGAAAATACAAAATCTTCTGCGAGATGAGCTACTCGGCTCGCGACTTGGAGGAAAAGAGACAAAAATGGCGGGAAAGCCTGCGCCGGACGCGCTCACAAAGCGACATGGTGAGGATTACACCGCATGGCGCCCCACTCATGAGATACCGCGGGCGACAAGACTTAGCTCATGATCTAACTGGCTAAGGGACATGTTTTATTTCGTAGACATGTTAAAACAGATTTACTAAACATGTTTATTTCAATAAAGATTGATCCGTTACTGTGTGCTACCTGGTTCTTGTCACCTCATGACCATGAGATCAGCCAGTAAATGAAATACTTCACTCTATAGTCAGTTCGTCCCCCGTCAGATTGCTCCCCTAAAACGTTATATCGCCCGCTCACCCCTCCCCCTCGTCAAAAAAATTGATCGCCCGCTCGCCCCCCCTCCCCCCCCGCCCGCCCCACAAAAAAGTTACATCGGGCGGGTGCGATCTGACGCGAACGAAATGACTCATGGAGCGAAGTGTCCGGATTCCACTGTAATCACGCTAAATTTCTCTGCGTCCTCTGCGGTGGCAACCGTTTGTAGTCTAGTAAGGATGCTGTCAGAGGCTGCTACCACAGTAAAGGGACAACAGTCTCGAAACGTTTTGATTTTTGTACAATCAGGCAGCACCCCCCCCCCCCCAAAAAAAAAAAAAAAAAAAAAAAACTCAATTTTGGTTTTGAAATCACTTAATTAGCCATTTTGCTAAACATGGTTGCTATGTAATATTACATGACAACAGAAAAATAGTTTTTACATCAAAATGTTTTCAAGTGACAGGTTGCAAAAGCCGGTTAAAATAAGTAAAATCTGCAAAGGACCGCAAACGATATGCTGCTAACGATAACGAAAGACCTATAATCAGCCAAAAAAAATTGAACAAACACAAACTACAAGGCTTATTTGACTACGTAAAAAAGTAAACTTTATGAGACACCAATACGACAGAAAATTTCTGTCGTTTTGGTGTCTCGCGAAGTCACACGATCACTGCAACAAACTGTTGAGAATGGTCGGATCTGGGTTTCCAGACCTAGATCAGTCTGGATCAGTATTAACACTTTAATAAAGTGAAACAATCACCGGACAATCAAAACGGCAAACTGATCCTTACGGCAGAAAAACAGAAGCAGAAGCAAATAAAATAAAAGTGGAATATAATTTGTGCAAAAGCAGAGATGCCAACCCCTAAAGATTTTTTTTAACCTCTAACCCTAACCCTAACCCCTTAACCCTAACCTAACCCTACCCTAACCCTGCCCTAAACCCCCCCACCCCGGCATGAATCGAGCGACGTCGTCGAGAGAGTCAAGGGGTGTCCGGAAAATGTGTTTTGGCTTTACTCTCTAAAGGTACCATTTTCTGCATACCCGAAAAGCGTTTGTGAAGTTAAGATATGATGGAAGACCGCATTTATTTTGGATTTTGGGAAAAATTGGTTTAAAATCTTAGTCTATTTCAGAGAAAAGATCCAAAGTCGCTTTATCCGGGAGATTTGGTGACCCGTACGGGGGTGCTTACCATTTGTAGGAAAAAACCGGTTGGGATGACCGTTACTTAATGGTAAGCGATTTTCCAAATTTACTGACCAAACGACGAGATTTCACTTACCATTTAAATTTTCCATTTTTTCGTCCTGGTACCCAGACCGTTAACTCGATTTAGCGATTTGAATTTTTTTCTAAATTCAAATGGTAAGGAAAATTCCAGTCGAATCGTCCCAACCGGAATCGCGGGACAACGTCTGAAGGTTGTCCACTTGTTCCAACCGGAATTCTCGGAAAATCAACCTTACCGTTTGCTTTCCAACCGAAAATACCTGTTTTCTTGGCTTAATGGTAAGCACCCCGGGAGACCGGGAGATTCGTTCCGTATCCGGGAGACTCCCGGATAATCCGGGAGAGTTGGCATGATTGTCATGATTGTATGCAAAAGCATTAGCCGGCCTAAAATAAAAGGGGGTCCCCAATGCAATATAAATGTTGATTTTTTCACACATGCAACGAAAGTCGCAATATTATCACAACAAGTGGGAGGAAATAATATCTTTCTTCGACAAAGCAAAATGAGAGATTGAGACGTGTTTTACAATATGTCATACATGAAGCGCTCTGGTTTTCAAGATAACCACCGCGGACGAGAATGAGCCCACGGTCTGATGGACAACACAGCTAAATCAGCTGAATCTGGATTTGTTGTCTGGTTCGAAATTGAACGTTGCCTGTTTTCTCTGGGAAGATCGTAACGGCTTCGCAACATACAGGCATTGTTTCTTTATCGACCAGTCAACTTACAAAAACCAAGAACAGAATCAGGAAGTGTTGTTATTCTGCCACGTGACCGGTCTTCAACAAGCCGTATCTTTTAAGTTCTTGGAATCTTCTTGCATTGTAAGCGAGATTCTCATAAATGATGCGGAAAATTACTGCATAATTGCAACAGGAGACAAGAATCTGGTGACTTGAGGGGAAATGTGGTCGGAGGATGATGACTATTTTTCATATTCACCGTATTATTTCGGTTCCGACATGGATGATAGCGATGTCGACGAATACTTCGACGATGATGATTACTGTGGTTACAGCAGCGGCGAGAATTATTCTAGTCTGATGTTAGCTGCTCGCCGAGCTCGAGCTCAAGCCGAAGGCAGTGATGATGCATCAACTGCAGAAAACGTTTCTACAACTATCCATGAAGTGCGTTCCCTTCAAGACTCGTGTTGTCGTTTCATTGCTTTGAAGTTTCCGTTCGCATATGTCGAGCATCGTTCCCCTCCGATCCCTGACGAACTGCAGCTGAAGATCATCGGGTTTTCGTTTCCGGAGGACGAGGAGATGATAAGGAAGTACGCCGAGTTTAGCAGAAGTAGTGTGGACTTCAACTCGGCGAAAAGAATGCTTGAGAATGGCAACGTTAACGATCTGAATCAAATAGGTACAGTAGGTGTGAATAAATACCGCCGTGTCTAAATGCCCGGCAGCCGGGCACGGTCTCAAATAGACTAATGTACCAGTCAATTCCAAGACCGCCCATCCCCCCCCCGGGCATACCCCGGGCATTCGACGAGAGGTTAGCTCCGCATGGTGGGGCATTTGACGTGAAACGAGGCCCGACGGGGCGGGCATTTGACTTCAACAAAAACGTTGGTTAGCGGTCGCAAGGTAAAAGATTTCATAATCCATTCTTTCCAGTTCCATGTGTCTGTTGACACGTTTTTAATTGTGCCTTGTTTTTTCAAATATTTATTTGGAAATCAGATCAACGGACAAAAAAGGAAAGTGACTAAGCAAGATCTTTGTTTACATTTAGTATTTCGAAACATATGTTCAGAAGTTGCAATATCGTTGTATTTTTTCGCTGAAACTAAATCTAGCTATATATAAACAACAGACAACAGCACAAGCAAAGATTGCAAGATATTTAAAGTGAACATGAAAGATAATATACGATTTATATGTTGGTCGAATTCAAAACAACAACTGAAATAGCGGCATGCATCTTACAGCGTACGTGATCTCACCTCGAAAACAATCCGAACAGCACCAGTTTATAGATTGGTCTTGGCAAGTCTACAAAATATTTAATGTTAAAGAAAACCATCCAGATCGGCTAAAAATTGTTTTGACTTCGCAAATAGCGTTTAAGAACAACTTCAGACTTTACATACAGGCTCAAATGTAATTGACAACTTCGCAACGTAGTATCAAATTTACCAACGAACTTGGCAACTGGCGCGGCCAAAGTAAGCTGAAATCCACCGTAACTAGTTACTTTAATCCCACCTTGCCCGGACGGTGGGGCATTCGACGCTCTGTGAAGCACTGCACGGTGGGGCATTTGACCGTATAAACTGCCCACATAGTGGGGCATTTGACAATTTTTTTTTAAAAAAGTCAAATGCCCGGGGGTTTGCCCGGGGGGGGGATGGGCGGTCTTGGAATTGACTGGTACATAAATGCCCGGCAGTCAGAAATTTTCACAAAATTTTCACTGAATGGCTCTTTCAAACCATTTGAGAGTATTCGATGTTCGTTTAGAAATATCAAGCGCTTCCAAAAATTATTTTGCTTTTCCAGTTGACGAAATATCCAAGCTTGGGCATACCATAAGATCGCTATGTTCTCGACACTTAGAAAATTTCTGCTGAGACTCGCAGTCAGAAATTTTCACAGAATTTCGACTGAACGTCTCACTCAAACCTCTTAAGAGTAATCAAAGTTCGTTTAAAAATGCCAAGCCATTCCCAAAATTATTTTGATTTTCCAGTTGACGAAATATCCAAGCTTCGGCATACTATAAGATCGCTTTGTTCACGAAACTTAGGACATTTCTGCAGACTGCCGGTCACAGTCTGAAATAGACTAAATGCCCGGCAGTGAGAAATTTTCATAAAATTTTCACTGAAAGGCTCTTTCAAACCTTTTGAGAGTATTTGATGTTCGTTTCGAAATGTCAAGCGATTCCCCAAATTATTTTGATTTTCCAGTTGACGAAATATCCAAACTTGGGTATACCATTAAAATCGTCCTGTTTACGAAACTTAAAAAATTTCTGTTCAGACTGCCGGGCACGGCCTCAAATAGACTAAATAGAATCAAATAGACTAAATAGAATCAAATAGACTAAATAGACTAAAATAGACTCAAATAGACTAAATAGAATCAAATAGACTAAATACCCGGCAGTTTAAAATGCTGATTTCAGAGAATTTTTAAGGCCGGTTTTCGATAAAATCAACTCCAGTATTAACAGGGTGGATCTATCGTCGTGTTGTTGCCTATTTTCCAGCAGGGTGTTATAAAGGGCTTTGTACGACATGTACACAGGCTATATCTGCAGGCTGTATCTGTTCGTGACAGTCGTCGTCAGTATGGTGGCGTTACCAACTGTAGCCAAGTACTACCGCAGGCCGCTAAACCAGCGTGACGGGACGACATTTCACGTTGCTGTAAAAACTGGTGGGAAATATCACAACACGTGAGGTTAGAAACTGTCTAGAAAGCGACTGGTTACGATGAAGAAGAGAGGATTTTCTGGAGAAGAGGTTTGAGTGAGACATTCAGTCGAAATTCTGTGTCAATTTCTGACTGTCGGGCATTTAGTCTATTTGAGGCCGTGCCCGCCAGTCTGCAGAAATTTTTGTGTTATGAACTTAGCGATCTTATAGTATATTATATGCCGAAGCTTGAATATTTCGTCAACTAGAAAAGCAAAATAATTTTTGGAAGCGCTTGACATTTCTAAACGAACATCGAATACTCTCAAAAGGTTTGAAAGAGCCTTTCAGTGAAAATTCTATGAAAATTTCTCACTGCCGGGCATTTAGTCTATTTCAGACCGTGACCAGCAGTCTGCAGAAATGTTCTAAGTTTCGTGAACATAGCGATCTTATAGTATGCCGAAGCTTGGATATTTCGTCAACTGGAAAATCAAAATAATTTTGGAAATTGCTTGGCATTTCTAAACGAACTTTGATTACTCTTAATAGGTTTGAGTGAGACGTTCAGTCGAAATTCTGTGAAAATTTCTGACTGCGAGTCTCAGCAGAAATTTTCTAAGTGTCGAGAACATAGCGATCTTATGGTATGCCCAAGCTTGGATATTTCGTCAACTGGAAAAGCAAAATAATTTTTGGAAGCGCTTGGCATTTCTAAACGAACATCGAATACTCTCAAAAGGTTTGAAAGAGCCATTCAGTGAAAATTTTGTGAAAATTTCTGACTGCCGGTCATTTAGTCTATTTGAGACCGTGCCCGGCTGCCGGGCATTTAGACACGGCGAATAAATACAGGCCGCAATGCAGTGTTTGTGTCAATAGACCCTTTCATGTTAAATAAAGCAAAAACGTTTACTTCTAAAACAACCTTACGAGTTCCCGTGATGCTAAAGTGGGCCATTGCCATATGGGTTGTTTGCATTGGCAGCCATAATGGTGGTACAATAGAAATTGTTTCCATAAATATATATTATTCTCAAAGGATGACAATTTTAATTGTTCTAACACCCAACATGGCCGCCGTGCAAACCATCAATGTGTCAAGATGCCTGCTACATCACTATTTGTTGTTTTGTCTGCCCCTTGCGTGACAACACAGATTCAAATTTTTATCACTTATTCTTATTCTTCTAAAAAAATATATGATATAGATAAATACAAGTTACTTACATGACAACTAGTCTCTGTGTCAAAATAGAGCTTATTTGGTAAGGTAAGGTAAGGTAAAGTCGCACTCGAGCCACAAATGGCCCACACGGCCGGAGCTTAACCCGGTTTCTGTTAGCATGAAGCAACTAGGAATATTGCTACTCCCCCCTGGATGGGATGCTAGTCCATCGCAGGGTTACCCCTAGCATTTTGTCGCCGGTACCCATTTATACACCTGGTTGGAGAGAGACAGTGTGGAGTAAAGTTTCTTGTCTAAGGAAACAACACGACGGCAGAGACCAGGCTCGAACCACCGACCTTCAGGTTGAAAGTCCGACGCACTAACCACTAGACCACCGGGCCCACAGAGCTTATTTGGAACAATTTGGATTTCATTAAGGCAAAAAGGTCCCTTACAATTAGTTTTGTAGTAAAACATTAATGGTAATTGAACTGAGTGGAGTGCAATTTGGTCTGAAATCGTACGCGTGATTTCAAAATTGCGCCAGTTCGATTTGAAATCACAAGTATGATTTCAGACCAAATTGCACGACATGAAGTTCAATTACCACTTTATTACATCCATTTTGAAATTGCACAATTTAATTGCCCAAATACAGGATTTTAGTCAGAACCAATATTGTGACTTGTAGATGCGATTTAGAGCAAAAAACAGTGCGATTTGGGAATAAATCACACTGCTGAGAAAAATATGCGATTTGGAGCAAAAAATAGTGCAATTCGGGAATAAATCGCACTGCTGAGAGCCAATCAGATTGCAAGGATCACCAGTGATTTCAAAATGGATGTAATAAATATAATAATAATATAGCTCTCACTCCACTAATAATTATTATTGTCCTTGGTGCTTTACAATAATATTTCAAAAAGCACTAAATGAAAATAAATATGTATGACAAAGAATCCTAACTTAATAAGTAATAATACAACATGTCTTAAAAAAGCTTCAACTGCTGGCAAGGTTCTATTAACTAATGGGGGAGGGGATGGCACGGCATCCCATTATTTTCACAATACTATGGGATGACTGAATTCAAGTTTGAATTTGATGACAGGTTTCCGTTTGAGTGCCACAGTAGAGGACAAGAGGTGCAGTAGTAGCCGAAGTAACGACAGTGGAAAGTATTATGTAACTGTCCACTTTGATCGTGGAAAAATAATCTCTGCACACTGTTCATGTGAGTTGTCAACAAACTGGTGTGCACATGTTGAAGCGACATGTTTGGCAAGAATAAAAGAGAAGAACACAATGACGACTCACATGCCAGTGTCTGACTCACTCAATTTATTGGACCGAGAACAGCTGCTGAAGTTTGCACAATACCTTTTGTGCGAGCACCAAAATGAACGTACAGTAGAAACAGCTCAAAAGCTGCTTGATAAGCTGTTGTCACGGCAACACAGAGAGCAACAAGACGACATCAATGCAATTGCAAGAGCACCCGATCCAACTGCAGGCCCTGGTAAGGAGTGGCTGATGAGATAAACCTGCTGTTCCAAAACCCCACGACCCTATAACAGTGTCAACTTAAAAAAGTCAATTTATTAAAAAACAACCCTGCCTCCATTTGTCGCTCTATCTGTTCTCACTCAAAACCTACATATGTGTGAAAATAGAACAGTGCTTGTAGAATTATATTTACAAAGTGGACTCCACTCATGTCATTTTTTTGCTCAAGGTTTTTCTTTTAGTTGTAAAAAGTGACAGAGGTGAAAATGACCTGATAGTTTTTGGCACCAGCCTGTCCTTTAACAATTCTTGCTTCTTCTCAAAAGCAAAACGTTTTAAACCCTTTATTCCCATGAAGAGTGCCACAAATCAATTCCAAATGGTACCATGTAAAAGTACTACTAAAGAAGTTTCATTTGAATGGTCACACCATAGGATTTCATTATAAAAACTCAAAAGTTAAGAACTACACTACACTATGTCTACATGTCTTCATAATTGACTCTGGGAGTGAAAGGGTTAAAGCGCTTGTTTCTTTTATCTTCAGGACTTGATGAAGAAGCTCACTGGTTTGTGTGTAAAAGTGGATTCAAATCCAGATGCGAAAGCTTAATGTACGAATCCCATCAGGATCTGGGCTTTGTAATGTACAATGATCGAGATAACGAACGAGGAAGCTCTGTTAATGAACTGTGGGGGAGGAATTGTCTTCAACAAGCACTTGTTAGAGGTACAGCATGTACAAGCAGGCATTTATTTGTAGAGTTATATAATTCCATTAATTTATGATGTGATGTGATGTTATCTTATATCATGCATGGACACTGTATCTTACATGTAAGTTATCTTAAAATCACATTCCTTCATATTTAAAAAAAACTTTCTTCTCATTCCTTTATATACAGTACCATCGTATCTCATTCAATCCCATCATTTCTCATCTTATTATATATCTTTTCTTCTCCCATCTCATCTTATTGTGCACTGTACATTTCTTGCTAGACTTTCTCATTTTGCGACTTTGTCTCTCTCTTAAGTCCACTTGTAGTCAAATCTAGCCTAATATCTTACATGTAACAACATGTATCTTGGAATCTCATTTCTTTGAATTCTAATCCATCTCAAATATTCATCTCCTCTCATTTTATGTGCACATGTATGTTATGTTGCTTACTATATATGTACATGTGTTAATAATTGCTGACTTGTTTTTATGTAGATGAAATGGATCTACAGCTTGACAATGAATACTGTGGCTACTCTTCCTCACGGCGGCAAAGTGTTCTTCAAGTCCTGGAAACCATAGCTGACCTTCTTCAGGATGATTTCATGAGCGCCGTGTCGGCTCTGACAATGTGTACCGAACAACTGATTGACCGTCTAACCAAGTTGTGCCGAATGACCTCTCCTGCAGATAGATACCGTAGGTCAAAGCAAGGGAGGCATGAGCCAAAGGAAACCATAAAGCTTTGTGGATCCTTAGCAGGAGGCTTTACTCCAAGACTTTCCGGGTAAAAAAAGAACCAGTCATGGTCATGTAGAATAACAATGAAATTCTAGAAAAAGTTTTAATTAGCACTCTATTTGATTTACATTTTGTAGTTCAAAGTCAAAGCAAAATTCTCAATCGCAATTTGAGAGTAATTACTAAAATTTAGTCGCAAGTTCGAAAAGTTTAGTTGCAAAAAAATAACTACTACTACCAGAACCGAAAATGAGAAATTTCTGAGAAAGAGCATGAAATCGACGATTAAGTCACACAATATTCAACATGAATTTTGCAGGATTTTTCGAATAAAATTACAACTATCAGTTACAAGTAAGACACACGACTGTTGAATATAATTCCTTTATTGGCTAGGCCGTAAAACAGTCGCAAAATCGTGACTAATAGACAAAGTTTAGTCGCAAAAGCGAAATCTTTAGTCGCAAATGCACCCGATAGAGGTGCAATTTCGAGCCCTGGATGTGGGGGGGAGGGGGGGGTTAAAAACCCTTTTCTTGGGAGGTGGCAGTGTATGGATATTTTCTGGAACAACACATTTGCAGATGTTACAGTCCCTGTTTAGTTTGTGTGTGTTGTGGGGGAACGGGTACGGGGGGGGGGGGGGGAAGTGGGGGAACAGGGGGTCTGGACCCTTTGTGGCTCCCATCTCTTTCTACCTTGACTTACTTGACTTAATCCTCTTAATTCCCTGGGGAACATAGGGCTGCAACCACACTCTTCCAGCGGACTCGGTTCCGAGAAGTCCTCTTCAGTTCGGCCCATGTCGTTCCGGCGGCCGTGATTTCAGCGTGCGTACTCCTCCGCTAGGTCTGTCTTGGCCGGCCCACTTTGCGCTTTCCATGGGGGTTCCAATCAAGGGACTGCCTGGTGACATTCGCTGTTGGCTTTCGCAAAGTGTGTCCGATCCAAGTCCATTTCCTTTTCTTGATCTCTTGCTCGATGGGGGTCTGCCTTGTGCTCTCCCAGAGGTCCTCGTTGGATATCACCTCTGGCCATCTGATGTTGAGGATGTTACGTAGGCATCTGTTGATGAAGGTTTGCAGCTTGTGAGAGTTCGCCTTTGTAGTGCGCCATGTCTCCGAACCATAAAGTAGAACTGACTTCACGTTGGAGTTGAAGATCCTGATCTTATTGTGTCGGGACAGTGCTGAGGATCTCCAGATTGGGCGCAGAGTGCGAAAGGCATGCCTGGCTTTATTGATGCGGCTCTTAATGTCTTCGTCCGTTCCCCCGTCCTTGCTCACTACACTGCCAAAGTAAACAAATTTGTCAACCTCTTTGATGACTTCCTGGTGTAGTTTGATAGGGGTTTGCTGTCTGTGGTTAATTCTCATGACTTCAGTCTTGCCTGTGTTGATCTTGAGCCCAGTTTTCTCGGCTTCATCCGCAACACTGTCCAGCTTTTCCTGGGCGTCTTGACGTTTATGGGAGAGGAGGGCGATGTCATCGGCGAAGTCCAGGTCCTCTAACTGTGTGGTGAAGGTCCACTGGATCCCTGTCCTCCTCCCTGTTGTCGACTGCCGCATGACCCAGTCAATCACCATCAGGAAGATTGTTGGTGAGAGAATGCAGCCCTGCCAGACGACGGTCTGTACAGTGAATGGTTCTGTCAGTTTCCCGTCGTGGATTACCTGGCAAGTGGTATTTTCATAGAGCTGCCGGATGATGTTGACGAGCTTCGGTGGAAATCCGTAGTGGTGCATCAGCTTCCAAATGACCTCTCTGTCGACGCTGTCGAACGCCTTCTGAAAGTCAATGAAGACGCTGTACTGGGAGGTCTGCCACTCCAGAGACTGTTCGATGATGATTCTCATCGTCGCTATATGGTCAGTGCAGGATCGGTCTTGGCGGAATCCTGCCTGTTCCTCCCGGAGTGTCTTGTCCAGTGCCTTCTTCAGCCTCTCCAAGATGATCCTGGTGAGAACCTTTCCCGGTATGGACAGGAGCATGATGCCTCTCCAGTTGTTGCAGGATGAGAGATCCCCCTTCTTAGGTAGTTTCACCAGGTGTCCCTTCTTCCAGTCGTCTGGCACGATCTCACTCTCCCAGATTTTCTTCAGGAGCGGGTGCAGCATGTTGGATATATCAGCCTTCAGGGCTTCAGGTGGTATGCTGTCAGGGCCTGCTGCTTTGCCGGACTTGAGGGACTTGATGGCCTTGATGATCTCGGTTTTGGTTGGGGGGTTGATGTTAATGTCAAGTAGCTGGGTTGCTGGTAAAATGACTGGCATGACTGCTGGTGATGGTCTGTTGAGTGTCTCCTGGAAGTGCTCCACCAATCTTGCTCTTTGGTCATCTTCTCTCATGAGTGTTTCTCCTTTCTTGTCTTTGACCGGTCTGATGGGGTTATTGTTTTTTCCGGAGAGTGTCCTTGTTATTTCGTACAGTCTTTTCATGTTTCGTTTGCCCGCTGCTGTTTCTGCTTCTTCCGTGAGGTCATGGATGAATCTCCTCTTGTCGTTTCTTGCACTTCTCTTGACTTGCCGGTTGATATCCCAGTACTGAGCCTGCAGTTCACGCTTGTGTTCTTGGTCACCTGTCTGGTTGATCAGGTCTTTCAGGCGTTTCCTGTCCGTGATAAGGTCCCAAGTGTCAGATGTTATCCACTCTTTCCGTTTCCTGGTCTTCTTCCCTAGGACTTCGTTGCATGTTGTTGTCCAGGTTTCTCTCAGGTTTTGCCAGTGTTCCTCAATCGTCTCGTCAGTTAATGTGTCGAGAGCGCTGAACCTGTTTCTCAGCTCACATCTGAAGGCGGTAATCTTTTCGGTTTCTGTCAGACAGTGCACGTTGTACTTGTGGGATGGTCTTTCTGCCTGGTCCCTGTAGGCTTTCAGCTTGATCTTAAGCGCTGCGATGACGAGGTGGTGGTCTGAGGCTACATTGGCTCCCCGCATCACTCGAACGTTGAGAAGGCTTCTTCGCCATTTCCTGCCGATGGTAATGTGGTCGATCTGGTTGGCTGTTCTTCCATCCGGCGACGTCCAGGTGGTCTTGTGGATCGTCTTGTGGGGGAAGATGGTGCCTCCAATGACCAGGTCATTGGAGGTGCAGAATTCAGCAAAGAGCTCTCCATTCTCATTCTGTACCCCTGTTCCATGCTTGCCCATGATGACTTCTCTGTCCGTGTTGTCGGTTCCCACTTTGGCATTGAGGTCTCCCATGAGGATCTTCAGGTCCCTTCTCGGTGTTTTGTCCAGGACAGCTTGAAGCTGCTCGTAGAAGTCTTCCTTAACCTCTTCATCCGCCGTGTTGGTGGGGGCGTAGCACTGGAGGATGGTGACTTTCCTGCCCTTTGAGTTGAATCTAGCCGTTATAATTCTTGGTGACACTGGTTCCCATGACAGTAGTGCTCGTGTTGCTTCAGGTGTCATCAGCAACCCAACTCCATGCATGTGTGGCTGGCCTTCTTTGTACCCAGAGTAAATGATGGTGTCTCCGGATGTGAGTCGCATGCGGCCTGTTCCTGACCATCTTGTCTCACTTAGGCCGAGTATCTTCAAGTTGTAGCGGTGCATTTCTTGGCTCACTTGTGCTGTTTTTCCCGTCTCGTATAGTGTTCAGATGTTCCAGGTCCCTATCCTGGCTTTGGTCTTGGGTGTCAGAAGAATTGTTGGCGCACTGGTTTCCCGAAGGCTTTCGCCAGGTCGCGTCATGAGCTCTACTGGAGAGGTCTCTTCCTCGACCAAGCCGCTTTGTGGATTTGTGGTTGTAGTTTCTGTAACGTGTGTGTTTTTTTACAGGATTGGGTTGTTGGCCCAATGCCTAACCCCTAAACCTAGAGGGCCGGTGGAATGCTCTTAGTCTGGTCTCTACCCTTTGACCTGTCCAGCTTGGGTGGCCCTACCAGGAGACGAATCTCCCGCCGGCATAGCTCTCGGGGTCATCGAGACACGCAAGCCTCCCAGCCAACGACAAGGCTGCATTCCTATGGGAAGCTTTCTACCTTAGCTGTAGAAAAAAAAAAAAAAAAAAAAAGTGCAATATTGCAGATTTTGTTTCTTTTTCTGGTTTCCACTCTGGCTACCGAGGTTTCTCTTTTGGTATGCTTTTGTTATGCAGTGGAGGCCAGCAAGAGGCCAGAAGTTGTCTGAAGCAAAAGAAATAGTTTTATTATTAGACACACGAGAGGCATGTACCCGGTATTTGCATTTGTTATTTGGGATGATGCCACACTAATCTCATGTTAGTGTCCCTGTGCCTTTCCCATTTTTGCTGGTCTTGCAAACCACACCAATTTGTCCCCCCACAGGCTTTATTTCATGGACTCTTAGCTGGGGGCCTGGTACCTATGAACTCAGAGACAGCCCTGAGATGAGGCTGATGTGTAAACATGGTGTCGTTTTAATGTGATTGCTAAGGACTCAAAATACAGTTCATACAGCTGCAGTGTGGCACACAAAAGAAACTTTTTGCTTTTTTCTAACAACAGGGCTAATTTGACAATAATATTGTTTATTTTTCCATCCAAGATGTAGGATGCTGAGCGATGAACTTTCACGGCTCTGGAGACTGGCTGTCCTGAGTCCCAACATTCCAGAAAAACAGCATGAAGGAGTCATTGATCAGCTGAGGACATTGAATGAAACAGGTACATGTACATGTATTACTTGAGCTGTGTATCTTGGCAAGTACAAGGTAGGTGTACTGTGTCATCACCATTGTCCTACTCTCCAACTGGGGAATAGGGTTGCATGCTCACCGTTTCTACAGACTGTATGCTGTCCTGTCAACTGCCACACAGTGTATTTGCCATTCTATGATCATGATCTCCATCCAGCTTTTTTTCTTTTCTTTCTCCATTGTCCTCCTCAATGTTGTCTTTGGTCTCTCCCTGAATTTGCAACTGCATTAAAATGCACAATTTTGCACACATGCAGGAGTCCATCTCTAAGCATGCAGCACTTTTCTATAGAACTACTGTAGAGTCACATTCTGCTTATACAGTATTGCATGTAATACTTTCAGTGGTGGACACATGTATACATTGTACAACTTGTACTTGCACTGTAATTATATATGTACACTACATTGTACAGTGTATGCAAGTTGTATGCATTACGAATTGCATGCAAGATTACGGTGGTCTTTACTCAACATTGTGAGCATATTAGCTTTTTTGTTAATAATTTTTACTAACAAAGCTTTGAAAACTTCTTGTTTTTAGTTTCTGTAGTTTTTGTAACTGGACCATTGCGCCCATGGCATGGCTTAGAGGTTGCCATTCGATTGTCCTCCATAGATTGGAACTTACCCGACTTTCAGCGAATTCTCAAAGGAGAATGGACTTACATTCCTGTTGTAAGCAGTTGTATGGCTATCCAGTTGACTTGTCAACCAAAGACTGCATATGTCTCTGAATGGATTGCATTGAATCAATGTGACAGTGACATGAATGCAGTTGAGCAGGTGCAGGGTGACTCGATCATCCCGCTTTCGTTTTACAATCCCCACTGCATTGCACTCGGCTTATTTTGTAACATTGATATCCATTCACTGTGTTCTATGATCGAAGCCCTAAATGTTGGAGGTGATCATCAACGTGCCATGTGCTTAACTGTAGCAGTATCATATGCTCTTGTGTCATTCTACAAGGGGATTCTCCTTGGACAGTGCGATGTCACTTCAATGCCTGTCTCTGCAAGTTGCTCACTAGGAACTGCACCATACCAGAGTGTAGCAAAGGCTGACAAGAACAAAGAATCTGATTCCCCAATGGAAGTGGAGATACCTGTAGGTAGCAACAAGCCACACACTAATCATGTCTGGCCAGAGGATACCATTTTGGCAATTAGTACATTTGCATTTCTTTTTGAGCTGTTGTCGCAGAAGCCTGACCTGGCTAATGCAACCGTTGCAGAAATGAGGTCCAAGCTGAAACTTGATGATTCTGCAGGATCTGCTCTTGAATGTCCAAAGACCTTAATGTCCCTCAAATTTCAGTTAGGAGTAGCAGGATTGTGTTTGCAGAGGCTGCCTGCCTCATCTCTACACCATGAGGTATGCAAGTTGCTGCTTTGCATGTGTACATATAATAGTTGGCATACTCTACATTCAAATATTAATTTCTGTTAGATGATACAGTATAATAATAATAATAATGATAATAATAATAATAATAATAATAATAATAATAATAATAATAATAATAATAATAATAATAATTTATATTTAATGAGGGAACCCAACTCGCCAAGGTGGTTTTCAGTTTATAAAATATTTAAGGACATACAGCACTATTAGAAAGTTCTACTCTGTAGCTGTCATTTAAATGGGCCTACTGTAGGATTTCATCCACAGAGACTCAAAGTTGTACAGCATTATTATAATAAACAGTCCACAGGAAAGTACTGCTCAACAGCTTTCGTTTGAATGGTCACGCTTCTGGATTTCATACTCAGTCTTAAAAGGTGGAACTACATCTATGTGACTGTACTTTGTTTAGCATAATAAACAGTACCTGACCACAGGAGAGTACTGCTCAGTAGCTTATTTATTTCAATACACTTCTGGGTTTCATCCTCAGACTCAAAAGTTAGAACTGCTGTACTTGTACATGTATGTCATGAAACTCAAGATTTGAATCTACTGTAGAAGAAACTGTTTTGGACACCCATAGATTATTACATGCACTTCTGACAGCTGTTTTTTTTCCTTTTCCTTTAAGGTAGAAGAGTATAATTATGAATGCTGGCTGACATACCAACTGATCTGCTGTTCGCCAGCAGAGGCTGACCTCTCCTTCCTGGCACATCTTGGACAAAGAGTCCCTGGGGGTGTGGCTACACCTGCTCCTGTACCCCAATCATCCCTGTCCCGTGTGATATTCCACCATCTCTTCAAAGGTGCGCCAGCAGCTCTCAGCAAAACCCTGACAGAACAACAAAGTGTAGGCCTAAAGGCAGCATTTAATGTGCTCGCTCATGTCAATGAGTACACTGTCAAAGAAAGCTCTTTGCCTTGGACGCTGTTTCAGTATGCAAACTGTAGACTTTGGGCCAAGCTAGCTGAAGTTGTCCTTCGTTCCCTCTCAGACTCTCCGGAGCTTTTGGCTGAAGCTATGAGTTGTGTTCTGAAACCCGAGGGAATGTTTGGTGCGCAGTCAATGGAGAAAGTAACAATTGACTCAACGCCTTTTAATGTGCTATCACGCTTACGGGATATCGAGTTCATTTCTGGGAAGTCCCGCGTGGCTTATTGTCTGGGGAAGGCACTCAGCGAGAAGCAGGGAAACTCGATAAGAATCACTCAGTACAAGACGGAAACACGCATTCAGAGCACAAGAAAAGAGAGCTTCGAGCTGGACATGCCAAGGAAGATTATGAAGTCTGGAGTGGAGATGGCTTTAAAGCTATGTGCTGTTCAGATTGTTGTGCATAGTCTTTGGTTGCAGAGGCTTGCTGATAAAGATCATGTGCGCGCTGATTCTATCAGGTACATGTTTTTTGCGCTAGTGCTAACAGTAAGTTCGGCATGGTCACTGCTCAAACCCACACACACGCACGCACGCACGCACGCACGCGTTAGAAGAAGTGTTTGATTGAAATCAAAACATTCTTCTAACAGAAAATGTTAGACAAATGTCATCTAACATGCCGGCTACACGTTCTAACATTGTTTGACCAACGAATGTTATATGACAATGTTAGAACATGTAGCCGGGGCTTAAGTCTTTTTTAATTCATTTAGAGACCGAAATGTTGAACTACTACTGCCTATAATCAACAGTACCTGAAGTTAAGTCATTGCTATATGGAGTACCACACAAATGAACTGCTCAGTAGCGTTCATTTGAATCGTTACACTTTAGAATTTCCTTACACACAGCTCTACATTCGTCTGCATGCAGGCCATACAATGTACATTCAGCAGTTCATCTATGCAGTCAAACATTATTATTATACATTCGTGTCACTAGCTCGATTTTGATTGGCTATAAGCACGCAGCTAATTATTGCTTGCTGTTTCTGTTTCGTCATACCTACAGACAATGAATTTTATATATGTAGAAGTGATGTCATACCTACAGACAATAGTTTGTCTGCTGTGCATTGATCACTTTTTTGTGCGTGCTCTTGTCTTTACAAGTGCAGCTCAGGAATATGCATATTAAAACAATTATTGGATTCGGTTTTCGCATGATAGCGGAGCACTTGCCAGGCCGAAGGCCTGGCTGCGCAGCTCCATACTCCCAGAACCGATGCCCTTCATTTTTCATGGTCATGGCTAGCGGAATGTTTCGCGGGCGCGCGTGTGCCGGCCGCCGCCCTCCGCCGTCGCGACGGACTAGCTTGCCTTCGCGCAGGACTAGCTCGCGGGCGCGTATGACGTCGGAAAACATGCGCGTACGACGTCATGTTGAAACCAAAGCGAGGCTTTGTTTTTCGCGCGGTTACACGGCCGAATATCACGTCAGCTAGAAAAACACTTTGATGTTTTACTGTGAATTTACTAAGCGGAGAAAACCGTTTAAATTAAAGGCGTTATTTCCCTGAATATTTCGCGGTTTGCTACTCAAGACAAGGATACCAATTAAGGGATACTCAGAAGCCGCTTTAGTGTAAAAAGACGAGCTTTCAGGGATAAAATCTTGTTTTTTATCAATGCGGGAGATGTTTGTTTTCTACGGATTTCAGAACCAGAAGCGGAGATTTGAATTTCCAAGCAAGCGAGGGACTAAAGGTAAAACAGATTACAGTTTTCGATGAGAATTTATGTTGATATCAATCTGTGAGTGACTTTTTATTGGTGTTATTGTTAGTTTTGGTGAATTGATTTTAAAACGTGCTTGAATTCAGTTGTATCGATCTCTTGAATTTCATCGAAGAAAGCTTGAACTCGATGAGCTATAATTAAATGGTACGCGTTTTGCTTTTAAACGTAAACTAATGGAGATTTCAATAAATTTTTTCGAAAGAAGATTATGTTGTCCATTTTTATATGTTTGTTCATTCATTAGATAGATTTAAAAGCGATTTTATACAAACAAAACAAGACTGATTTTATAGTACAGTTCCATCTTCACTCGCATCGCACTCAAATCAGTTTCTCGAGCAATTTTTGCCAAACAAAAACTGTATTTTATTCGGAAAGTAGTGGTACTAGTTATTCCAGACAGAGAAAAGTTGTTTTTGTGAACTTTTGTACGGTCTATAAAAATGTACTGTGTAGACGGTCGCGTAATACTGTTTTTGAGAATTGCTAAAATTGAAAATAGCCCGTTCGTCAATCTTAATTCTTGTGCTTCCAACCTTTCACCTTAGTTAAGCTTGTTCAAAGTGCGACGCTGTTAGGCTTGGGCTATCTATATATATTAGCGATAATTATTAAGGCCAAAGTTTGTGTTATCTGCCGAAAAAACCGAATCCAATAATTGTTAAGTAACTAGCAGTAATCGGAGATTATGGAGACGCGCTCAAAGGAACTTCTAGCGGAAATGAGCCCTGAAAAAAGCAGTAGGGGCAGCCATTTGGACGACCAGACACCAAACAATCTCAAATTTTACTGCATGTAAGGCACAGGGAAACCAACACCACATTAGGATTGCGTTTTTCGAACGTGATAAATAGTGTCACAGGAAAGGTAGTACTGCTCAACAGCCTTCATTGAATAGTCTTACTTTATGACGGTTTCGTTAGTCTACTATAATAAATAGTGCTACAGACCAGCTCAGACCAGTAGCTTTGGTTACCTGTCGAATGTGATCGTCCGGGTTAGTATAGTTACATGACTGAAAGGAACTGTAAAGTTGTTGTTGACAATGACATGCCATACGTTTTGACAAGCTGGGCAGAAGTCATCTTCAGTGTCATGTAAATTGTGAATCGCCAGTTTATGATAATTATTAGAGCGGTTTTCAGTTGAGTGTCGTAAAACCAAACCAAAGTAATTACTCTCCACCGACCAATCACAGAACTCGCAGACAATTGAATCCAATGAACCAATCAGAACACGAAGCAAATACATGTACATGTAGCCGATGCCAAGCGCGGGAAAATGCGTACGAGCAAGTCACGATTGGTTTTGGTTTTACTTCTGATTGGTTAATAAAGTTGCGCTGGATTTTTTAGCCAATCACAAAGCAAAGCAATGGCAAAACCAAAGCAAGTACAAAATTACTTTCGATACTCAATTGAAAACTACTTTAATGTCTGGCTATTGCTGTCATTGGTCTTCGAATTATCATTAATATTTTGGCAAACATGCAACCAGTGCACAGCATGGGCAAACGCGTGACAGCTATTGAAACAAACGTAACCTTTACCATGTACACTGTACCTTAAAATTAAACTTTTCAGCAGCAACACTGATTTACAATACTGTCATTCCTAGGTGGCTTACCGACTTTGTTGTCAATTCTGGAGTGGAGGGCCTCGAATGTCTTGTTAAGTGCAAAGGAGGTGTCACTTCTTTTCTTAGACAAAGCGACCTACTAGAGCTTTGCGAGAAAATTCTTCGGGTGAGTAAATGAAGTCGGGGAGAGACGGTGTTCTAAAGTGTCCGCGCGGTTTTACTTCCCCTCCCCTGATCAAAGTATCACCAATTGCATTCTATTTGCGAGTGTGTTCTCCAGTTAAGTGAAGGAAGCGGGGGAAAGACGGTGTACTGAAGTGCCAACTGTAGCATTTTATTTGCGAGCTAGAGCATTCCCCTTAACCCCTCCCCTGGTCAAAGTATCAGCATTTTATTTGTCGCATGTGAAGCTCGGATTTGAAAAATAGTGTGATCAGTTTCCTTTAAGTACATTGTAAAATAATTTTCGTTTTAATCCTTGCAGAAGGAGCCAGAGACGCAAGTAAAAACCATCATTCAAAACATTCTTCATTCGGTTCTCTTAGAAGGCGGAAAACGTAAGTACGCACTGAACTGTCAACCAATTATTATTTCTTGCAGCCACTGGGATATTAGGGACCTATTCATTAGATCGGAGAAGAAGAAAAAGTTACGAGTACGAGTGCGACTTTTCAAAACTAGTGTGAATGCCTCAGAATAATATGCGCATCTCTCGCACCAGTCTGCCTGTTCCTTAATCAGAACAACATGTATGTATTGGCTGTTGAGCGTGAGGGTTCTTGGGTACTCGACTAGTTTAAATTTGATGTGGGCCGCGGTGTTTGCAGCAGTTATGTAGTAGTGTTTTCTTTTGTGATTATTGACTGATAAGATGCCTGGTTCCGCAATGCTTGGGAGTTATTATCTAGCGTAAGGGTAGTATGGGAACTGATAGGGAAACGGAAATTTGATGAGGGCCGCTATGTTTCTAGAAGTTAATAGTATAGCAGTGCATGGTTCCGATCCGCACCGCTTGTGAGTATCTAACCAGCGTAAGGGTGATATATTACATACAAGGGAACTGTTAGGGAAACTGAAATTTGATAAGCATCGAAATTTCTTTAGCAACATCAATAACGCCTCCCCAAAACCTCAATGTTTATTTTTGTTTCCAAAATTTGATAGTTGTATATGTCGGTGGATTGGCTCGCCATACAGGCCCGCAAACCTGTATTAAGTGGTCAGTCTTGGGGAAGGCTAGCTGACTACTCCTTAATACAGCTCGGCTCGACCGTTTGTTCAACTCAGGTCGTATGGCTATCATAACCACTCCCCCATCGTATGTCTTTGATTCTTGGTTTAGCACCTTTTTTCTCTATCCAGCGTAAGGTAGGGTACAACCTACTGGGAACTATTGAGAAAACTGGCAAGATGTGGCAGATGGCCCATGGTAATGGTAGCATCTTACTCGGGGGGCGGGGGAGATAAATCTTCTTGTAGTTTCAAGCAAAGAAAAAAGAGATGGATAAGTCATTGCATGGTTCCCAAAAGTAATTTAGATTGATGAAGCAGAGATTACAACACAAACTTGTCGACACATTTTCGTTTTTGTCTTCACAGAAGAGAGCTTTACAGGAGGTTTAAAGCTATACGTGGACTTCCAAAAGCAATGCTCGAACTCACGTGAGAAGCTAATATTATAATGTCTCCATAGACTGCGAGCAGTTTCTTGTTTTTCTTTTAGTTAGTCGAGCGATCGAGCTGCGAAGCCCTAGCAGTTTACCCCCTTGCCCTAGTTCCTCTCCTTCGTTTTCGTCGCCTTCGTTCCTCGCCTTCACACGACTATCTAAAAGAAAAATAAAAGACTGCTCGCAGTCCGGTTCAGTGTCTCGATCATCATAATGTATGAAGAACCGCTTTTCCATTTCTTAGCATGATACCATTCAGAATATCTAAGCAGGAACCGGACTTGCCTTGTTGTTGTTGTAGGTTTTTCTTTTACTTAAATTCACATCGACAAGGCTCAGTTGAGTTCCTAATTATTTCGGGATGAGGCTTATATAAATTAGTAGGCATGCATTTGCTTCCAGAAACCTGACGGCACGCAACATCTTGCGTTAAAATCAATAGTGTCTTGCTGTAACATGTTGCAAGCTTTTGAAGGGCATTTCACGTCGAACTAGACTCAACGATTTTGCAAATATCGCACCCGAATCGCACTGAAATCGCCTATCCGTTTACACATGCGACAAAAGTTGCATTGGAGAGCGCGACAAAAATCGCATCAAAAATCGCCTGTGTAAACGGGCCTTTAGGGGTTCCATTCAACATTTCCGACGATCACTGCCGTCAGTTTTATATGGAAGCCCCCCCGGGTTTGGAGCTATATCTCACGGCCATAGCCTCAGATAGCCTGCGCGTAAACGTCTCTTATTCCCTTTGTTTCATAAAGGAATTAAGAGACGTCTCTGGCACACGGTTAAGCCCAAATCATACTGTCCAGAAGGACGTCGGACACCTTATTGACACTTATATAACCGAGTAACTGGTTAGCTTTCAGTTTAGGTTAGGGGCATCCTCGGTCTCCGAGGATGGGTTAGGGGTAGCAGTTTATATGGTTAAATTTACGACTAAGCAACCCGAGAAGCTACAATAGGTGGTACAGTGGTACGGTAGGCTATGTAAGCCTAAGCCTAGCTGAGGTCACAGGTTCAATCCTGAGTGGGGATTTTAGATTTTCTTTTTTACACTTAAAAATTTATTGAAAATAAAATTCTAAGTGTCGACATTACGTTATATAATTCTCAATAAGGTGTCCGACGTCCTTCTGGACGGTATGATTTAGGCACAACCCTGGCACACAAGCGATCTGCGGCCAGAACAAACCGTAATGAGATAACAAAGAAACAAGAATGAATGAATGAACGACGTCTTATATAGCGCACAAATCACATGTTTCATGGCGCTTTACATACACTTATGAGAATGAGATCGGACGTAAAATCATGAAGGCGCCTCAGGCAGCCGCTATCGGTCCATTGTGGTTGATCTCATCTCTCCCATCCCACCCATAAACAATGTATGAGACTGAGGATGGTCACAGCCAGGGTTTTTACGTGCTTAGTGGTTCTTTTTACTACCACATCGGAGACGGGACTGCCATTTCTACGTGGTCATCCGAGCCACTTGAAGTTCTAACCATTTGCAAATGAAATTGCTAAGGCAGCACCTTCGTCCTCAGCTATTTTGTGACCCTGAGTGTTTGTCCGGCTGGGATTCGAACCCACGACCTCCCGCTCTGCAGACCGGCGCTCTACTAACTGAGAGGTAAAACTGTTTAGGAGGGACTTATTTTAGAATAATGTTTACAGTGTGTGTTTTGAAGGGGAGCGAAGATGCAAGAAATAGAATCAAAGATGATGGAAAAGGAAAGACAATTAAAGGTGGTACAAGATCGGTTAAGGTTGATGGAGAGGACAGAACAGTTACAGAGGGAAGTACAAAGATTGTGTTTACAGCAGATCGAGATCTCAAAGAAACAAGTGTGAGTATACATGAACATTGAATACATGAAGGAAGATAAACGAAGGAAGGAAGTTTAGCCTTCAAATTAGCGTCAGCGTTGATTGTTCTAATAGCAAGAGATTAGCCTACGAAGACAGCCACCTGTCGGGCCGGGAGGGATGAGAGGCGCGGCGGCTGTAATCACCTGAAAAAGTATACAGGCTTGACACCAACTCGTTCCCAGTCGTCTCTCAGTGGTGAAGCGCGGCCGAGGGTAGCGCGAGACCACTCTGTCGCGCTGCTCTCTTTCCGCGTCTATCCCCGCGCGCGTCTCAAGCGACTGACTGGGGACTATCTGACTGACTGACTGACTGACTCACTGGGACTGACTGGGGACGAGTCAGTGTTAACGCACGAGCCACCCGATCGGCTCCTGCCGCGACAAACTAAGAAGAAAAACGTTTCCGGCTCTTGTCTTTAGGGACGGACCATTATTTTTCTTATGCGGCACCTGCTGCAAACTTTTTATTTTGTGTCCAACTGCCATACTTCCGGCCAGCAAACAACTTTTTCTTTATTTTTTGGTTGCATACAATTTATTTCAGTGTTTATAGCCTCTGCAAACAATTTATTACAAACTTTTTCACACACCCCCGGTCAAAAAAATAATGGTCCGTCCCTTATGTTTATGCTATCGTAGCTCCTGGTGGGTTTCAAATTAGTGTTGAAAGTACTTTCGCGATTGCTTTGGATTTGCATCGGCCACACTTTGTGATTGATGAAAAATAAAAAAACTCGCGCCACTTTTTCGACCTTTCAAAATTAAAACCCAAACCAATCGTGACTTGCTTGCGCGAATTTTCCCGCGCTTGGCGGCGGCTACATGTTAGATTGGTTCATTAACTTGTCTACGTCTGTTGTGATTGGTCAGAGAAATTAATTTGATTTTGCTTTGCGACACTGAAGTCGGAAAACCGCTCAATAAACAAGTCTGCGAAGCACTGTTTGTTTTAGTTTTGTTTTACTAATTTCCTGATCTTATAACTTTTCTCCTCCAGTGAATTTAGAGCGAAAATAGTAGCCCTCAGTGAGAAGCACATAGCTATACAACGAAAATACAAAATCTTCTGCGAGATGAGCTACTCGGCTCGCGACTTGGAGGAAAAGAGACAAAAATGGCGGGAAAGCCTGCGCCGGACGCGCTCACAAAGCGACATGGTGAGGATTACACCGCATGGCGCTCCACTCATGAGATACCGCGGGCGACAAGACTTAGCTCATGATCTAACTGGCTAGGGGACATGTTTTATTTCGTAGACATGTTAAAACAGATTTACTAAACATGTTCATTTCAATAAAGATTGATCCGTTACTGTGTGCTACCTGGTTCTTGTCACCTCATGACCATGAGATCAGCCAGTAAATGAAATACTTCACTCTATAGTCAGTTCGTCCCCCGTCAGATTGCTCTCCTAAAACGTTATATTGCCCGCTCACCCCTCCCCCTCGTCAAAAAAATTGATCGCCCCCCCCCCCGCCCCACAAAAAAGTTACATCGGGCGGGTGCGATCTGACGCGAACGAAATGACTCATGGAGCGAAGTGTCCAGATTCCACTGTAATCACGCCAAATTTCTCTGCGTCCTCTGCGGTGGCAACCGTTTGTAGTCTAGTAAGGATGCTGTCAGAGGCTGCTACCACAGTAAAGGGACAACAGTCTCGAAATGTTTTGATTTTTGTACAATCAGGCAGCACCCCCCAAAAAAAAACTCAATTTTGGTTTTGAAATCACTTAATTAGCCATTTTGCTAAAGATGGTTGCTATGTAATATTACATGACAAAAAAAAAAAATAGTTTTCATATCAAAATGCTTTCAAGTGACAGGTTGCAAAAGCCGGTTAAAATAAGTAAAATCTGCAAAGGACCGCAAACGATAATGCTGCTAACGATAACGAAAGACCTATAATCAGCCAAAAAAAAAAAAAACACAAACTGCAAGGCTTATTTGACTACGTAAAAAAGTAAACGTTATGAGACACCAATACGACAGAAAATTTCTGTCGTTTTGGTGTCTCGCGAAGTCACACGATCACTGCAACAAACTGTTGAGAATGGTCGGATCTGGGTTTCCAGACCTAGATCAGTCTGGATCAGTATTAACACTTTAATAAAGTGAAACAATCACCGGACAATCAAAACGGCAAACTGATCCTTAACGGCAGAAAAACAGAAGCAGAAGCAAATAAAACAAAAGTGGAATATAATTTGTGCAAAAGCAGAGATGCCAACCCCTAAACGGGAGAAAGAAAATGTCATGTCAGGAGTGGGATTCGAACCCACGCCTACAAGAGTAGACTGCGACCTGAACGCAGCGCCTTAGACCGCTCGGCCATCCTGACTTGCATGTCAAATTTCATACGTAATACGCGTATATTTAACTATTACAGCACGAAAGCACGCGTGATAGCACTTAATTCTTAACCGACGAGGCCGTAGGCCGAGTCGGCTAAAATTAGGCGATATGACGGAAGCTTGAGCGTAATAATAGTTTATTAATTTTATAATTCAACACATTGATAACAAAGCACAGTTTGACGAAAAAATATCAAGGCCGGTTCGTCATTTTTTCATTCTCTTGTCAAAATGCGAAATTTACCTCCATCGTTGGATATATGTCATATAGACATAGCGTATATCGATAACATTTTGACCATATTTGGGCAGTGTATCAATGTGTTGAATTATAAAGATGTATATACCTCGTTCCCAGTCGTCCTTAGCGCATAATCGAGTATTATTTAATAGAACTAACTATACATCGAATTAAACATAACAAAGGAAAAAGTGTGTAGCAGCCAAAGGAGCCAAGCTTTCGAGTTGGCTACTACCACAGAGCAATTACAAGTGGGTGGAGGTTATACAGAACTTTTAAAAACTAGTTAGGAAGCTCTGGCTAAATTAATCACATTAAAAAGGAAGAGTATATATTGTAGTTATTGAATTATTCATTTTATGCGTTAAATTAAACCTCACCTAGTCATTTGTAAGCATGTTTTAATTCATTTTAAAGTGTTTACGAAATATAATTTTTTTCCTGTTTTTCCGTTTAGTTTATTATGACCAAAGAACAAAAATAATAATTGTATCCCGAGGAAAAGAAGGAAAATCGGTTTTTTTTAGCCACTCAAAGATGCGTCACTTCGGTTAAAAAGTGGCTGCAATTTTTGAGAGCCTAGGGCAAGTGGGAGTGAGTGATGATGTAAATTACGTAGAAAGGATGACACATTGGTTTGTTTACGCTGTAATGCCAACGTTTTAAGCCGTACTATTTGTCATTCAGCGCCTAATCTGTTTCTTTACAGTCACACTTGATTGAAGGTGAAGAGGATCAGTTTCGGATCACTCTTGATCAAATGAAATGATCGTGTCCACTGTGACTGTAGCTTTGCCGTAGCGAGGCGAACCGACTGTGCCGCTTGAGCGAAGGATGTGAAAACGAAGAAGACGGACTCGTTTCAATTTAGATTATTCAACGTGAAAGGTATACATTTTAGTAGCTCAGCGTCTCGGTGGGTCGCCAGATAAGAGGAAAGCTTAATGATGCAGAGGCTTTAAGTGTTTTTAATTCTTTTAGGGGCTTGGTGACTAGCGTTTATCGAACGCGAATGATATATTTGTAGTACAAACAATGCATATTACGTGATAAGTGACTCGGTCGGTGTATCTTAAACAGTCGGGTAAAAAATGTAGCCGTAATACTAAAAAATTCATCGGGTTGCTTAAGTTTCCTATTGTCTACCATAAAAAAAAGATAAAAATGAAAATTGTTATGTCAGGAGTGGAATTCGAACCCACGCCTACAAGAGTAGACTGCGACCTGAACGCAGCGCCTTAGACCGCTCGGCCATCCTGACTTACACGTGGTGTCGTATGTCATACGAGTAAATAAATTGTATATCTCGTTCCCAGTCGTCTTTTAAGGCTGGTTTTCACAAGCGCAAAAGCATAAGCACAAGCCTAAGCATAAGAAGAACAAACCACTTTTTTTATGTTGTCCTCACTAGGAATCACCGCGAAATAAGTATAAGCAGAAGCATAAGAATATCAAAACCTTCCGTTCTTCTTATGCTTATGCTTATGTCGCGGTGATTCCTAGTGAGGACAACATAAGAAAAACAAGTAGTTTGTTCTTCCTATGCTTGTGCTTATGCTTATGTTTATGCTCATGCGCTAGTGAAAACCAGCCTTAACGCATCATCGAGTAGTTTAATACTACCAATATTATTAGTTTTAATTTATTCGTTGTAGTTATTGAATTATTCATTTTATGCGTTAAATTAAACCTTTGTTACTCAGTCATTTGTAAGCATATTAGCTCATTTTAAAGGTTTTATGAAATGTATTTTTTTCTTCGTTTTTTCTGTAGCTTATTATGTCCAAAAAACGAAAATAGTTATTATTTCCCGAGGAAAAGAAGGAAAATTGTTTTTTTTTTACCCACTCAAAGATGCGTCACTTCGGTTGAAAAGTGGCTCCAATTTTTTGAGAGCCAGGACGAATGTGAGTGAGTGATGACGTAAATAACGTAGTAAGGATGACACATTTGTTTGTTTACGCTATAATGCCTTAGAATCCTGCATTGTAATGGTCATTTTTACCAACGCTTTTAGCCGTATTATTTGCAATACAGCGCCTAATCTGTTTCTTTACAGTCACACGTGAAGGTGAAGAGGATCAGTTTCGGATCACTCTTGATCAAATGAAATGATCGTGTCCATTGCAGTCAGTAGCGAGGCGAACCGACTGTGCCGCTTGAGCGAAGGATGTGAGCATGAAACAGACGGACTCGTTTCAATTCACATTATTCAACGTGAAAGGTATACATTTTAGTAGCTCGGCGTCTCAGTGGGTCGCCAGTTAAGTTGAAAGGTTATTGAATGCAGAGACTTTATTATTAATTCTTTTAGGGGCTTGGTGACTAGCGTTTATTTTATCGAACGCGAATGATATATTTGTAGTACAAACAATGTATGTTACATGATAAGTGACTTGGTCGGTATATCTTAGTCAGCCGGGGAAAAAAATGTAGCCGTAATACTAAAAAATTCATCGGGTTGCTTAAGTTTCATATTGTTTACCATAAAAAACAAGAAATAAAGTGAAAATTGTCATGTCAGGAGTGGGATTCGAACCCACGCCTACAAGAGTAGACTGCGACCTGAACGCAGCGCCTTAGACCGCTCGGCCATCCTGACTTGCATATCAAATCTCATACGTAATACGGGAATATACGTGTATATCTCTCTTTCCCAGTCGTCTTTAGCGCATAATCGAGTGTTAATTTGAAAGTACCAGTATTATTATTTTAATTCATTTGTTGTAGTTATTAAATTATTCATTTTATGCGTTAAATTAAACCTCTGGTACCCAGTCATTTGTAAGCATATTTTAATTCATTTTAAGCTTTTTAGGAAATGTAATTTTTTTCCTTCGTTTTTCTGTAGTTTATTACGTCCAAAGAACGAAAATAGTAGTTATTTCCCGAGGAAAACAAAGAAAATTGTTTTTTAGCTACTCGAAGATGCGAGCGTCAGTTCGGTTGAAAAGTGGGGTGACATTTTATCACGGGCGTAGATTGGGGGTCGCACACCTTATTGAGACTTATATAACGTAATGTCGACACTAAGAATTTTATTTTCAATAAATTTTTAAGTGTAAAAAAGAAAATCTGAGGTCACCACTCAGGACTGAACCTGTGACCTCAGCTAGGCTTAGGCTTACATAGCCTACCGTTCTACTGTACCACCTAGTTTCTCGGGTTGCTTAGTCCTAAATTTAACTATATAAACTGCTGACCCTAACCTCAACTGAAAGCTAACCAGTTACTCTGTTATATAAGTCTAAATAAGGTGTCCACCCCCAATCTACGCCCGGGCGTTAACTTTTTCCTGAAAAGTGGCTCTAATTTTTTGAGAGCCTGGGGCGAGTGGGAGTGAGGGATGACGTAATTTACATAAAGGATGACACATTGGTTTGTTTACGTTATAATTTCCTTGGAATCATTTATCGTAATGGTCATTTTTGCCCACGTTTTTGGCCTTACTATTTGTCATGCAGCGCCTAATCTGTGTCTTTACAGTCACACTTGAAGGTGAAGAGGATCAGTTTCGGATCACTCTTGATCAAATGAAATGATCGTGTCCACTGTGACTGTAGCTTTGCCGTCAGTAGCGAGGCGAACCGACTGTGCTGCTTGAGCGAAGGATGTGAGCATGAAACAGACGGACTCGTTTCAATTCACATTATTCAACGTGAAAGGTATACATTTTAGTAGCTCGGCGTCTCAGTGGGTCGCCAGTTAAGTTGAAATTAAAGCTTACTGAATGCACCGACTTTATTATTAATTGTTTTAGGGGCTTGGTGCCTAGCGTTTATCGAACGCGAATGATATATTTGTAGTCGAACAATCTACATCACATGATAAGTGACTCGGTCGGTCTATCTTAGTCAGCCGGGGAAAAAATGTAGCCGTAACACTAAAAAATTCATCGGGTTGCTTAAGTTTCCTATTGTTTACCATAAAAAAAATAAAAATGGAAATTGTCATGTCAGGAGTGGGATTCGAACCCACGCCTACAAGAGTAGACTGCGACCTGAACGCAGCGCCTTAGACCGCTCGGCCATCCTGACTTGCATGTCAAACCTAACATGTCATACAGTTATATACATGTGTATACCTCATTCCCAGTCGTCTTTAACGTATATCGAATGTTAATTTAATACTACCAGTATTATTAGTTTTAATTTATTCGTTGTAGTTATTGAATTATTCATTTTATACGTTAAATTAAACCTCTGGTACCCAGTCACTTGTAAGCATATTTTAATTTATTTTAAATTTTTCTTCGTTTTTCTGTAGTTTATTATGTCCAAAGAACGAAAATAGTAATTATTTCCCGAGGAAAAGAAAGAAATTGTTTTTTTAGCTACACGAAGATGCGTCAGTTCGGTTAAAAAGTCAATAAAAGTGGCTCTAATTTTTTGAGATCCTAGGGCGAGTGGGAGTGAGGGATGACGTAATTTACGTAGAAAGGATGACATTGGTTTGTTTACGCTATAATTTCCTTGGAATCCTTTATCGTAATAGTCATTTTTGCCCACGTTTTTGGCCTTACTATTTGTCATTCAGCGCCTAATCTGTTTCTTTACAGTCACACTTGAAGGTGAAGAAGATCAGTTTCGGATCATGCACTCTTCCTCAAATGAAATGATCGTGTTCACTGTAGTTATGCCATAGCGATCGAGGCGAACCGGCTGTACCGCTTGAGCGAAGGATGTGAGCATGAAGAAGACCGACTCAGTTAAATTTAGATTATTCAACGTGATGGGTATATATTTTAGTAGCTTAGCGTCTCGGTGGCTCGCCAGTTAAGTCGAAAGCTTATTGAACGCAGAAACATTAATATTATTTTTTATTAGGGGCTCGGTGACTAGCGTTTATCGAACGCCAATGATATATTTGTAGTACAAACAATTTACATTACATGATAAGCATCTCGGTTTTATCTTAGTCAACCGGGGAAAATGTAGTCGTAATACTAAAATATTCATCGGGTTGCTTAAGTTTCCTATTGTTTACCATAAAAAAAAAATAATAAAAATGAAAATTGTCATGTCAGGAGTGGGATTCGAACCCACGCCTACAAGAGTAGACTGCGACCTGAACGCAGCGCCTTAGACCGCTCGGCCATCCTGACTTGCATGTCAAATCTGAAATGTCTTACGGGTGTATACATGTTTATATCTCGTTCCCAGTCGTCTTTAGCGCATAATCGAGTGTTAATTTAATAATACCAGTATTATTATTTTTAATTTGTTTGTTGTAGTTATTAAATTATTCATTTTATGCGTTAAATTAAACCTCTGTTACCAAGTCATTTGAAAGCAAGTCATTTCATTTTAAAGTTTTTATGAAATGTAATATTTTTCTTCGCTTTTCTGTCCAAAGAACGAAAATAGTAATTATTTCCCGAGGAAAAGAGGGAAAATCGTTTTTTTAGCCACTCAAAGATGCGTCACTTCGGTTGAAAAGTGGTTCCAATTTTTTTCAGATCCTGGGGCGAGTGGGAGTGAGTGATGATGTAAATTACGTAAAGGATGACACATTGGTTTGTTTACGCTATAATTGTAGACGAGTTTCCCGTCCAAGACGGTTTTCCGTCTTTAATATGAATTCGGCCATTAGATACGGAAAACCGTCTTGGACGGGGAACTCGTCTGCAGACGGAAAACTCGTCTCATATGAATGGCCGAATTCATATTAGAAGACGGGAAACTCGCCACAGACGGAATTCCATCAGACAGAATACCGCCTGATATGAATTTAAGGACGGTAAATCGTCTTCATGAGACTGCTGCTCAGTGCCCTTCTTCTTGGGCGCCATTTTTTTTTTACCCAGAAACAGTTGCTGTCTTTCTTGTTCCAGTCTTTTCCTAGCGCATGCAAGCGCATAGCGCAAAAAAAGTCGTCGTGATTTTCGCGTGTGAGGTGCCAAAATTTTATTGGAAACCGAGCAATATACTTGTAGTAGTCTCGACCGCAGTTTGGTAGTAATATACTTGTAGTAGTCTCGACCGCAGTTTGGTTCTGAAATGCCAATAAGATCAAGTCGTTCTAGGACACAAGAGAGTGCGCTGTTGTCCAAAATACGTAGTGTGCACATCAAAGCGAAGATACTTTGGGTGAAGATATTCCAAGGGTAAATTGGGAAGTCGTTGTTTGCGGAAGCAATCTTTAAAAAGTTGACAATGATATAGAAAGCGTGGACGAAAAATGCCGGAAATATTGGAGGTCCCATCTTTTCAGTATTCTTTGTTTGCACGTTGTGTCATGGCCATATATGTTGGTGCCTTATAACGAAGCAAACATAGAAAGCGTTGGTATCCTGACAAAAGTTTGGACAGCCATGTGTCAGCCTACCAATTCAACTTTGACAAAAACCATAAAACTGATCATGATAGTGCATGCATGACAAAAATTTATTTCTCGACATGATGATTTTTATTGTTTTAGAAAATAGCTTCATCCGCATGCCTCTCGGTTTATGTGTTAAATTGCTGTTTGTTCAAATTGTTCTGTTTGTAAAGCGTTGGTGTGATAGTTAGCAAGTGGATGAGGCCGACGACTGTCACTTCCTTTCCAGCGGCACGTGTGGAAATTGCAAAGCAAAATAAGGCATTTGTCTTGAGTGTGAAAAACTGGCGAAAAATTTTCACATCTTTTCTGTATAAATAAAACCTGAAAAACGTTGAAGTTGTCTTTTGTAAGGAATTAAGAACAGTCGATATAATGGCAGAGAACAGGAACATATTCCTTGAAGCAGCATTTGCGGGTAGGCCAGTCCACAACCCTGATGAGGACGAAATTGAAAAAGCAGAAAGGGTGTTCTTCACTAAGAAGAAAGAAAAGCCAGCAACCTCCAGTTCAAAGACGAAGAAAAACGTCGAACTTGAACTCCAAGTGGTCAGAGAGGCTATGGGCAACGTTGGTCGTCTGCCGAATCGAGTACTTCGATATGTCGAAATGATGGTGAACAAGCTAGGACCGGTTGAAAAAGCATATTATGTGACGATTGGTACCGATGAAGGACCAACACGAGAGGCGGCAAGGAGGCCAAAAAGTCGCAAAATAAAACAAGCGTAAGTACTGCCAGTGTTTCATTTATCATTTAATAGAATATATGATATCATTCTAAGCATTGACATGACATTGTTTTATCAACTGTTCTTATATTATCTCAGTTGCGAAGACGAATGTCAGTGCAATAGGTCCTTCCTATGCACAAAGAGTTTGTCCTATCTCATTTGTAGCTTTCGTCGCGACGTTCTCATAGCTTCCCTACCAAAATTTAACCGTTTTTTCATTTGTTCTTGTTTCGCGAAAGTTCAACGAGCAGCACCAAAACTGGTGAAAAGTCACGAGCCAAGCGGGCTGATGCGCAGGTTGATGAAGTGTACCGCAGTAGCGTCAGCAGTGAAGAAGATAACATCGAGAATAACACATTTGATGATGAAACTGGTTATCTCGTGGATGGTCCAGATTTTGGAAGAGATGGGCTATACCTAGTAGGAGAGGCTGAGAAAGCTGACTCCTCTAAAGCAGCTAAGCGGTTAGAGCCGACAACCACAAAGGGAGAACGCTCTTTTCTCGATGACAACGAGGACGAGGACGACAAGAAAGGTAGTGATCAGGTGGTGTCTCGGGGTAGAAATACTGACAAAGTTTCTCGTGTAACAATTTTGGAGAAAAAAAGCAGTGATGTTTTTTTTTTAATTGAGACACTAGCACATACACATCAGTATAACCAATTTTTTATTTTACTTTTTATTGTCATGAAATATGTGACGAAACTACTCTGATTTATTAGCTCCTTTTTCATTTCTCATGGCAGTGAAAAAAGAAAAGAAGAAAAAGAAGACTAAAAACGACAAAATTGATGAACTCTTGGCGATGATGCCGACGATGACGGAGGCAGTAAATAAGGCAGCCAAAGCTCATGAAAAAGCTGTTAAAAAATGGCAAAATATCTCGTCTTCTGATTCAAATTAGTAATATGAAAATATATTTTCATCATCAAAAATATCCCAGTAAATTCGTGTAAATACCGCAGAATCCCAGTTATAATTATAAGCCCCCCCCCGCCCCGATTATAAGTCTATCAAAAACCCTTACGAACGAGTATATATACAGTCGATCCCATTAACGTTGTTCAAGAAAAAAAGACGTTTACAAGTTAACAAAAGTCACGTGCCTCATTAACATTCAAATTACGCGCGTGTGGAAACTGAATTATTCCATTGGAACGTGCAGCTGAACACATGTGTAGAAAATGGCCACGGCGGGAAGTTCAAACTGTTTAGAAGTACGCGTTTTGGATGAAAAGAAAAAAAGTAGTTACCTAACAAGAAGAATAACTAATTTCCCAGTTCTGGAAAGCGTCGAAGAATTCCGTTCGAAACTAGCTCACATTCTGCCAGATTTGGCGGATAAGCTTATGAAAAAATGTCAAATTGGCTATATTCTAACCAGAAACGAAAAAATTCAATAATATCCTCAAACGACTTGGAGGTTGCATATAAATAATGAGTAAATCCAAGCCTATGCACAGTTCTGCACAATGTTTGTGGGCTAAAAGCGGAGCCGGTTGCATGAAATATTTTCGATGCTATTTCATTTAATTGCATTTCTGGATGTTCTAAAAGACACTCCATGATCATGTACTCTTCGTGCGGAAAAAGACAAGTTGTCTCAGGTGGACGACCGATCGGCCAAGGCTTTACATCGCCGTCAGCATAGAAGTTAGCACAACTGTCATTGGACTTACAAAGAGATTAGTAGCTATCTCCTGGTACGTTTTTGCATAAAACAAGTGTTGATATATTATTCTTTACCTCAAATCGTCGGAAAAAGGACGAGGTATCTTTGAATATTAACGACTTTTCGCCGTGTTATTATTACGTGTTATTATGCAAATTCAAGGTCCCACGCGAGGAAATTGAATATTTAATTGTTTTGTTAACTTGTAAACTTCTTTTTTCTTGAGCAACGTTAATGGGATCGACTGTATATCCAGGGCTTATAACCGAGTATAGTAGTTTAACGGTAGTTTTTGTAAATCGTTTTTCATATTTTTCATAATGTTTGTAATTGGCTGTGCACACTTAGCATTAAAACTTATAAACGGAAAATTGCTGTTAGAACATAACTATTTTCAATAAGTTTATTAATATCTAAAACAAAATATATACTTGTTATGATATTAACAGTGTCTATTGTCTTTTGTTGAATGAGCCTGCACTGCGAGCTTAAATTATTTCTGATTAAACCATCTAGTCTATCATCGGCATAATCTACTTCAGCTGGCTATGTAGTAAAATTCCAAATTAGTAACGAATGTAAAAAGGGAAAATATATTGCGCGTTGAGGCCAATTACCTGTTTTCTATTTTCTCAGCGATCGCTGAATGCTAATTGGCGAAACTCGCGGCCATCAAATGGAAATAGGGCTTTAGGAGCACCAGAAACAGTGGATTATAATTAGGACAAAAACTATTGTTCAAAATGTCACACTTTGGTAGGTTTGTTGCACGTGTCTGCATAACAATAGATGTTAAAATCTGAGACAAAATCGAACTTGAGACATCTGGCTTATAGAGTGATTTTACTTCATCTGTGAAACACTATCTAACAATTAGTGTGTGATAGTCCAAATTAAACAAAAGGAAACAATGGAATTATAGTCTAATAGTACGTACTATTCTACTAACTATTTCGCAGATGAAGTAAAATCACTCTAAATAAAAGGTCTAGTTGTCTCCACACGAAGAACTGTTATATTTTGAGTCAGATATGACAATCTACAATACACCTACAATCTTGGTCAGAAGTTTTGGGACACTTAACCTTTTTCCCCACAAATTGTTTTTTGTCGTTAATCGATGTACAGAAAGTAAGTCATGAGAATTAAGGGAATGATCACATCTCTGCTAAAATAGGTACTATAAGAAATGTATGGAGGCAGTATGGAGAATTTGTATCTTGATATTGGGGCTTAAAGGGGTTTAACAGAACAACAAAACGACAAATTTTATGTGGCTAAAAATGAGGTGACAAAGTGGCTCAACAATGCTAAACTAACAAACAGCCCCATGTACCTCTGCAGTGTTGGACGCTATGCAACTGTGCACTCGTATGTAATGCTTAATATGGTCTCCGCTCATTTTGGGCTTAATTAAGTTCATACAAGCTTTAGCCATCATTGTACTCGAGCATTTTCAATAATGTAATAAATCGAGGAGACCCAAGTTGCACGTCTACATGCTTTAATGCTTCGATAACAGACTAGACTAAAATCTTACATGTGCTCTGATTGTATGATAGAGATATTTGATTTCATACACGTGAACAGGCGCGTGACTTGATTATAACATTCCTCCCTTCCAGATTTTTGGTCATTCTCAAAAACTAAATAACGACTAAATAACGAGATAATAATAAATTGTTCTTCAAGCTCTTGCAAGACCTTGCAATGATCATTGTCAATCAATAGTTAAACAATGTTTATAAGAGTTCAGAGTTCGTAATCCTTGAAACGCTCTGGCATCCCGGGGAGGTATTCGGCAAATTTTTCGGCGGGGGTGTGCCGCTGGGACTCTGAGACCCTTAACCTATACCAGACCATTTTAGCCGAATTTTGCAACGCTATTCTAGACTAAACACCGAAAAACCCTACCCTATCCAATACCTATTCCAGACTCGCTATTTTCTAGAAACTCGTTCACAATCACAGTCTAAGATGCCAGGGGTCAGTAAAAATGCCATAAACGGCCCGCCGTACCGATTTATAAATGTCGTTTGCCAGTAAACCTCGTCTAGACTAAATTCTTCACGCAACTGATCAGTTTTGCGGAAAATGATACCCTATTCTAGACCAAAAATCTCTGATTACTATACCCTATCCCAGACTAAACTGCCTGAAAACCATACCCTTCACAGTGGCACATACCTATATAGCTCATGTATGGGAGTACCATCCCCCGGGTCTGGCATGCATCGGTTTCTGACTGGACGTGATGGTTCAGCCTCTGGTGGTTTAGGGAATGAACTCTACTCGGACTGGAGTTTTGGGTTGCCTGGATCTGGAACTGAGATGTCAGGTTCTGGGGTTGCCAACTCTTGACTTTGCTGTGGGCCACTGGAATTCCTCCGCCGATGATCTTGGTGGCGTCGAACAATTCGGCCATCCTGTAACTTAACCAAGGCTGACACGGGACCTGTCTAACATACTACGGTTCCTTACTGCCATGAATTGGGGGAAACGGAACCGAAATCCTTCACGAAAACAGGATCACTGGTATCAATGTTCCGTTCTTTTGGCATGGCAGTCCTGTATAATCCTTCCGATTTCCTTGATTCAGTCTCACTTGACTTACAGTGTTGGGAAACAATAGGTCCAATGCAGGGGCGGATTTAGGGGAGAGGCCGATTATGAAGCATTGACTAACAATATGCCACAAAGTTTACGTACTAAATCATTGTAATTAAAGTTTTCACGTCCATGCTGAGAGTATAATCTCAGTACGTACGTTCCTCAAACCACCGTTTAGTATACCTCTTATTGGTTTATCTGGAATCGGTGTCCACTTGTGTTTATTGGGTCGCATTGTATCTGTCAAAATTAAGCAGCATCATCCAAAGGTACGTATCCTCGTTGAGTACCAAAAGGCAGCAAGTGCCTTCTTTCTTCATCGCTACCGTTATCATCATCTCTTTCACTTCCATCTTCCCGTTCACAATTTCCAACACCAAAGTCACGGTCATTGCCACTGCCAAGGACCTCATCTTTGCATATAAGAAGGAACAAAATAGAACCCACCAAAATGACCAGGACACATGTGTTGACGATCATTACAATCCAAACAAAAACGCCGGAATTAGCGCTGTCCAAAGCTGAAAATCTCAACACCATAAATGACATGGCCAATACGAGCAGTACAACAGATTCGAAGACATTCGCACTGAGGATGTCTTTAAGCACAAGCTTCCTATGTTGTCTGTGTTCGTTCGATTCCACTCTGCTATTGGGATGTCTCTCGTACGGCCGCAAAGTCAAGTTAACAATCGCCGACAGCATTAGTACAAGCCAAACAACAAACGTCTGCAAGGAGGACGACGATGGAATGATGGACAAGGAAATGGCGAGAATCAGGCGACGAACAAGCATGCCAATTTCGAAGAAAGGCTGGTACTTTGGTTTGTAGGGTAAATACGCCGGTCCAAGCCACACATCAAGCTTTTTGCGCTCTTCGGGACTCATAGTGCTTCTCTTTGGAAAGAATCGGAGCATCAGAGAGACGACCATCACAGGGAAGCCAACCACATATATCACAACGGAGACAATTCCAAGCGCTGTCAGTTTATGGTAGGTATGAGACGTGCATTCTATCCAAGGAGAGTTTGGCATGTAATACACATCCCGATCATTGTAACATGGACGTAGAATGGAAAGCGTCTGCCTGACAATGGGAAAGTAGCTGAAGCTAAGGCAGAAGAACGCGCTTTGACGACATTTGAAGTGAACATTTTCCATGCGTCTTTCGTTTGGACGAAACGTGTGGTAAGTCAGCATGATGATGAAATACAGGCCCACCGTTGTTAAGCACACCACTGGAAGAAGAAGCAGAAAGGCAAACCTGCCGACAGGAGTAAAAAGCGAAGGTAAATCGCAAGACAGAGAAGGAAAATACAGGTTCCAGTAGCTGCTCAAGTAGTTTTGAGCTGCAACGACTTTTTGGGGCCAAACGTTAACACTTGATACCATGAAATCCATGGTTTGAATGTAAAACAAGGCGATGCTGATGAGAGAGCGAGCAGCTTTTCCTCTACTGGTCATACATAAAACAAAAACAACCAGGTTTAATTTAAAAACCCACGCGGGTAATAATTCCAAGAGCATCATTATTAACATCAAGAGAAAATGAACAGAAGTAACAGCAAACCATTTCGCAGGACGCAGATTGAAATAAAAATATGACCAGAGCAACACAAGAAAGGAAACCGCAAAAATAGGAATAAAAATGTAGTAGTACATTAAATCGCCTTTTTTACATAGGAAACACAGCCCGCCAAGTTTGTAAAATCCATCTTGACAGCGAGAACAGAATCTGTCCGTGTTTCCTGGATGGCAGATGCAGGAATGATTACATTTTGTGGTCAGAGATGAAACTGGAGGTCTGAGAGGGGTTTGATGATTGTCCTTTAGTGATGCGACCAGTCCACAGGTGCAGGAATCAGATGGATTGCACGCAGATGGTACTGGACACTTGAAAAGATGTGTGGCATTATTAGGATCAGGTGATGGCCAGTAACCACTGCTGAACTCCATGACTTTGGGAGGAACATGATCTTGTGTATATAAAGCACGTCTATTGCACGTCCCGCTTTTCATACATTTCTTGCATAATCCGTTACTTCCGTAATAATCGTCATCACAGACGCAATATTTGTAATTGTAAAATTTTGGATCTAAGAGAATTTGACCATTGTTGAACGTAAGGCGTCCATTAGGACAGGTGAAATTGACTGCTTGTGGTGGTCTAGTCATTCTTAAAAAGTCCGCATGAAAGAGATTAGACGATGCGAAAGTTCCCTGACGCATAGAGGGATTTCCAGAAATATCCAAATGTTGTAGGGATATCAAGTTTTGAATTCCTGCTGGAAGACCACCAGACAAATTGTTTGAAGAAACATCAAGATAGGTCAGAACCGACGTGTCCAACATGATAGATGGTATCGGGCCATAAAAATTGTTACCGCGTAAATCAAGTGTGGACAGTGTAAACATGTAAAGCATGGCCGTGATCATGGGACTTGTGATGTCACAATAGCTAATATTAATAATTGAAGGAGTTCCGATTTGCCAACTTAAATAGTTTTTTGTAAAAAGGTTAATGAAACTGGGAAAGTTAATTGACAAGTTCCTATTCCCCGCTAAAGAAACGTGTCTCTTCACAGTAAGGCTGAAATTATCTGGCCATGGCTCTCCTTTATTAATAGAAGAAAAGCGGTTCTGTGACAAATCGATGATAGTTAACCCAGGCAAAAGAAACAAATCACCCGGGATATCCCCTGTCAGTTGATTGTTCGCAACATTCAATGTCCTCAGGCTGTTCGGAAATATTTGTGGAAGCTTTCCTGTGATGTTATTGCCATATACAACAAGTTCTTTAAATCTACTCGGCAAAACGCGAGGCAATTCTCCGACTAGTTGTGTCCCAGATATATACAAATAAGTCAGTGAGGGAAGTGCAAGTATCACGCTTATGTTCCCAAGCATATTACCAGGGGTATTTCGCAAGTCAAGATAATAGAGTTTTTTAAGTCCAGAAATACTTCTTGATATTTCACCAGTAAAATTGTTTCCTCCAAGACAGAGTAATTGTAGTTCTGTCATGTTTCCTATTTCCTCAATAAAAGAACCAGAGAAGCCATCTCCCTCCATGTCACATCCCAGAAAATTCTGCAGATTGCTCAATTTTACTATATTTCTAGGAATATCTCCTCCAATAGAAGCGCCATTGAAATTGACGATCAGCAGTTTGCTCATATTCCCAAACAGAAAGTCGCCAATATTTCCTCGTAGATGTGGATTTCCAGGTATGCACAAAGATAACAAGTTTCGAATCTTCCAAATGTTGGAAGGAGGGGAGCCTTCCAAGTTGTCATATGCCAATACGATGCTTTTAATGTACGATGTCGTGTTGTGACACGTGATACCATACCAGGAACAGTGGGATGTGTCATTTGTTGAACTGTTCCATCCGCTTGACTGGTACCACTGCTGGCCATTTGTAGAGGAGTATATATCTAGCAAAACCTCTTTTTCTTGCTCTGGGGTAAAAGTGGTGTCTAACGTAAAGGGAAAGAACTCTTTAATTCGTTTCAAACAATCTTCGCCCTCATTAAACAAGAAGAGTTTGTATCCTGAAACAAAAAAGATAAGAACGCGATTTCGATAAACATTTTATAAGGAAAATTAACGATTAACGTCATGAAACGCTTTTATCGTTAATTTTCCTTATAAAAACATATTATGACACAGTGTGATTGTCCGGCTACGTTTTGTTCTTAGAAAAACCTGTTTTTCGTAACAATGACTCACGTTTCTACCACCTTCGTAGTAAATGCGAATAGTATTTTCTAAAGTTGATGGTGTACATGTCTCTGATTGTTGTTTTCATTGGTCAGTTATGATGTTATTGGTCAGTCATGATGTTAACAATTATTTAAATAAAAGTGAAAAAAATATTAAATTTTAGTTGAATATCGCATGGGCGCCGCCATTTTGAATATTTACGACATCATATGGTTGCCATTTACAAATTCATAACTTTACTGCAGAATAGCATTCTAAATACACTGATTATATGTATTATGTTGTGTTTGGTGAGTGCTAAAAGAAATTGGACATACTTCGCTTAACGCCGTGTCAAAATATCGCATTGTTAATTATCTAATTATAACTAGGTGACCGTTAAACGGAAGTAAAATACAACAAAGTTAGCCAATTGTAAAGTCCAGACGATGACCGCGTTCGCTTAATAGAGGTGACCGCTCAATTCAATGGAGGTCTAGTTTACAATGTATGATATGCGATGGGGAGCCGGATTAAGAGCCGAGCTGGCCCGGTTTGCCGAGAACTCGGCACGCCTGATAAACGCAACAAAAATCAACTTTGCGATTACATGACAACCGTGCTGAAAATTTTCCATGTAATCGCGTTTAGTAGAACTGAGATGGATTCGGTTGTAACCTATTCGACGAGCGAAAATTATTCTCGATCTCACACAAACAAGTGCTCAAGTATATACTTCACAACCCACGATTCATATATCGCTTCTGCTACAGGGAAGGGAATCTAGTTGTTATACTAAATAATGAATACATCGTTGCCGATTTTGAAATGAACTGAAAAGTAACGCGTTGCTTTCTTGAATATGCGAACTTAAATTTTAAAATAATATAATTGAGACAAGAGCAGCGTTCTCTTCCCAGACTGTCCAAAGTGCAAATCGCTCGATCTGGAGAAAACTTACGAGCGTGATTTTCTGAAAATGTCTTCTAAAAATAAGCTCGGAAATTTCCAAACATTGTTTGAAGCGAATTGGAATCGAAATATCTCACCATTACAGTTGTAGGAGCTAAAATGCACCGCGGGCTGTTATGTTGAGAAACAATTTGTATTGCTGAACCGAGAACATGACCGAACAGTCGTGATTCTCTATGCATGTAGTTCAAATACCGTTGTTGGTTGATGACTTCGGACCTGAAATGCAAAGCATACAGATACAGGTTCAGATTTCAGCCCAGCTTCCTGAAAAAATCTTCCTAAAAAATTACGTTTGCGATTACACGAAGAACGTTTCAGCCCGGTAAGATATTTCCAGCACGATTTAAACTAACCGGGCTCGAATTTTCAGTCCTGCTATTAAACGGGCTGAAAGAGCCATGCAAATACAATCTAATTTTCAGCCCGGGCTGAAAAGTGAACATGAGCATGCGCAGTGTTTGTGTTTTCAATTAAACAAGCTGGCCGCCGCAAACGAGAAAAGTGCGTGTCTCGCGCTACGCGCTCACGCCCCAAAACCCGCTTTAGCGCCCCCAATAACGCCTGTTATGCAGGCTACAACTTCCGAAGATTTAAATTAATTTTAGAATTTTATCGGCCGGATTGGTGTTGATTAACAAGTCCTTCATTTCGTCCATAAATCGTGTGGCATTTGGGCCGAACAGATAACATAGGTTATCGATTTTCTTAAGGGGAAGCATTGCGAGTTCGACCTTCAAACTGAGCATGGTAATTTTCTAAATACCGATTCATTTGGACTATTGACAGGTAAAAATGTCGAAAAATTAGGTACCAGGAACATTTTCATGACGCATATTTTGCCAACATGTTTGGCGCTCTTGGAAGATGTTTTTTAATAAATGGCCGCAAAATCACAATATCAACAGATTTGAAAATCTTATTATTCTTATGGATTTATTTTAAGAGTTAAGCGGCACTTCATCCTCGCGCGTTATTTTGTGCATTTAATCGAGGGGAACATTTTCTGTTAAAAACAGTATATAAAAGGGTAAGGTTTATTGGGGCTAAATGCAATTTAGGCTAGGTTAAACTCGATACATTAAGTTGGGTCAGCGGTGGCGCTACTTGCGAGTATGCTTCATGCGGGGTGGCTTTGGGATATTTAAGGGGCGGCTAGGTGTTACGCCTCTTGCACGTGTTTGCAGCTCAGTTTGCTGATCTTTGCGGATCACACAAGCATTAGCAATCTTTGCGGATCCTTTGTCAAATCTTAGCGATCTTTGCGGATCTTTGCTTTTTGCGCTTTAGTACGTTTGGTTTTTCGCTGTGGTGTGTTCTCGGTTTACATAATGCCTCGCTCGACAAGAAATAGCCAGGATTCGCTTCCAACAAACGATGCCGCAAGTGCTGGATCTTCAACTGCGGATCAAACCCAAGGTTCGGCCGCTGTACCCTCTCCGGAGGTTCTTGCTGCTATCGTTCAAGCGGTGAAAGCTTCGCTGGCGGCGGACAAGGCTGCTGAAATCGCGTCGCAGAGTTCGTCGAGCGCGACCCAGGCGAGTGAGAATGTGTCCGTAAATACTGGAAATGGGGCGTTCCGATGTCGGATCTGATCTCTCGGAGCTCTGCACACCTTACTTCTGGCGTGGGTTTCTCTCCTAATCAGCCTGGCTCGCTTCCATCTTCAAGCTCAGGTATGCATCAGTTTATTGTGCCTTCTTACGTTAATACCTTTGCCGGGCCGGTGCCGTCCATTCAATTGCCGACTACGCTTTCAACTCCGGGATCTGGCGTTGCAGCGAGTGTGTCGAATTCTTTTAGCGTTGGAACGCCCGGCCTCAGTTCGGTCAACGGTCATGTAGTCACGACGAAATTTCAACCCGGGTTCAAATTCGCCATGTAATTAGCCCCAAGCGACTTCTACTTCTCTGAGCTGCAACGATTGTGGCAACAACAACAAAAAAATGCGAGAAATATCTGATGCAGGGTATGTGTCACCCGGGAGGGGGAGGGGGACGGGGAGGGGGAGGGGGAGGGGGAGGGGGATCTCCCTGTAAAAATGACGGGGATGCTCATCGGAAATTTTCGAAAACTGGTATTATAATCTCGTTTAATAGTCGGGCTCAAATATAATAGTCGGGCTCAAATATATTTTTACCCCTGAAGCCTGCTTCACACTAGTGACATGTTACGACATAAGAACATGGATATAACGGCATAAAGAAAAGTTCAGTTCTTTCCTTATGTCGCTATGTTTATGTCATTATGTTCCTATTCATACTAGTGACATAAAGCAATAAAGAAAAAAAGAAAGGTTGATTCGACAGTGAAGGAATATAATGAGATTTATCCAATATTTCGAAAGGCACGGCCTTTCTTCTTCAGGGTATTATCAGCAGTTTTCATTTGAGTGTCGTCAAACCAAAACCAAAGTAATTACTCTGACCAATCACAGCGTCGTAAACAATCCAATGAACCAATCAGAACTCGAAGCAAATACATGTCGCGGCGCCAAGCGCGGGAAAACGCGTGCGAGCAAAACACGATTGGTTTTGGTTTACTTCTGATTGGTCAAGAAAGTGGCGCGAGATGTTTTAGCCAATCACAAAGCGTAGCAATACAAAACCAAAGCAATTGTGTAATAACTTTTTACACTCAGTTGAAAAACTGCTTTATAAAGCTAAGTGAATTGCTGTTACTGTTGTAGGCCATTTTTCGTTGAATCTTCACACATTCAAGGTGAGCATAGAACAACATGCATGGTAAAATTGATCAACCAATTTCTTTCTCCTTATACATTATCAAATACATAAAAAACCTACATGCCAATATTATAGCGAGAACAACACAACAACCGCCAGGCAAAAAAGGACGCTAAAATGAGGTCAAAATCTACAAGCGCAACACCACGGGAAACTACAACTGACAGACTTGACCTCTAGTCCGTTGCATGCGGCTTTTGAAAGGTTTTAAAACTCAGTCTAAAAATCCTCCTTAACAAACGGCTAAATGTAAAATACCCGTTCAAAACATATAGAAGGAGCAAATGGCATTAAAAACATGAGGTAAGAGTCGTGCAGGCCTGCCACCCCCATTTTACACTTAATCATCATAAATTATAATGTGCAACTGATTCTTACCCAGGTTCCACTCGGTTAGTTGGAGAACAGAACAGTAGTTGGGACATCGTCAATTTCCGTTCTATTGCTCCAATTTCTGTTCCGTTGTGTTACGATGTTTTAAATTCTGTTTTGCTGGTTCACATTCCGTTCTGATTCCCTAAATTCTATTTTGTCGGTACAATTTCAGTTTTACTGTTTTGAGAAAAGAATTTGATGTAAAGTAATAAAATATACAGGTTCTACATAACAGAATTTGAAACAGTATTTTGGCGGAGATGACCCCTCATTGCTGGCGAGCGTTAGCGAGGCAGCACACTATTCTTGGCAATAGGGGAAAAAATCCAAAATTTTGTCGGATGTAAGATGGGGTGCATGCGCAGTGGCTTATTGTCACTGTCGCCTAGCAACGTCTGCCATTTTGCTTCGCAACGCAATCAATCAACCGTGACAACGAACGCGACAACTGTCTAAATCGACAATCCACGTGAGAATCTGTCACGCTGTCAGACGCTTTCGCTTTCGAGGTGCAGTAGTAGGTACGTATTTTCTAAATGTTTGCTAAATGTCTTCATTTGCTTGTGAAATTATTCATCATGGTCACGAACGATTGCTTGCTATAAGCAATTCAAAATGTCCATCGCTCGTGGAAGCGAACCACTCAACTGTAAAATCAAACGACTCGTTGCACTTTCACACGAGTTCTTCGCCCGTTGAGGCAAATAATTCAAAATCTGCGCCGCTTGTGGCGGATAATTCAACCGTTGAGTCGTGCTCTTCGCCCGTTGAGGCGAAAGAATTGACAAAATGTCAATAGCTCGTCGAAGCGAGAGCGGAACAAAATAATATGATTAATGAGTGAAAACAATGCCTCTGTACGTGTATTTTACAACAAACGACATCGTCAAATGATCAAATTACAGGTTTCATAGAGAACATAAACACACGACGGTTTTCCTTGAAAGTCGTCCCTACGAAGGTCTACGAATTCAACAGGAAGCCAAAAATTACCGCGTGAGCGAAGATGATTGACAGATCGAGAAAATTAACCTGCACTGAACTACCTGGCGAACCCGTTTTAAAAATCTATTGTTCTTTAATTAATTTCCATGGGAACTGCTAACACGGTTAAAATTCGGCGAACGCCAAAAATACGCGGCCGCATCAGGAATTTTGTTTAACCAGTTAATTTTAATTAATTAATTAATTGCAAATAACCGGGTTAACTACTCTAGTGCGGCCGCAGCCATTGTTATTTAATTAATTTCCATGGGAGCCGCTAACACGGTTAAAATTCGGTGAACGCCAAAAATACGCAGCCGCATCAGGAATTTTGTTAAACCAGTTAATTTTAATTAATTAATTGCGGGTTATCTACTCTAGTGCGCCTTCACATTTCAAATTGATTAGTGGCGGATATTTGGCGAGCAACTTTCCGCCCGAGGGCGCAGCCAGAGGGTGGAACCAGAGGTGAATAAATCTGATATCCCCGAGTGAAAGGCCGATAAAATGCTTATTTCACACATTGGTGAGGTTTTCTAAAACAAAGAAACTATTAAATTTTTCGGAGAATAACATTCCGTTCAATTCAAATGCAAAAAAGCATGATTCCGTAAGGCCGCATTAGGGTTTTCCGATTTAGCGGAAATAACGCGGAAACGGAAGGATTTTTTCCGGATATATAAGTGATACAATTAGCCATTATATTATTACTCGTGGCGAAGCACACGAGTTATAAATCCGGCGTTGACTTTTCTTGTTTTTTTTCGTGTCACATTAGCGCATGCAAATTTATGCACGCATATTTAAGTCTATATAGACGACTATATGGCTTTCGGCCATGAAATACATACCGTAAAATCTCTCCGTTTGTGTACTCGAGAAGCAAGATAAAGAACTACTGCGTACAACTGCACACTTTCAAGACAATTCAAGGCGTTCATGGATGGATAGGACCGTTTGATATTGTGTTCGCCGCTTATTCCTGTGGGATTTTTGCTCTGGCAAGTTCTGTGTTTTATATATTAAACTTGCCATTTGCTTAGCGATCGAGCTCCGGGTCGAGCTTAAGTGTCAGCTACTGAATCTAGTGAATGCAGTGTAGTCTTACTTTTAAACCCGTGTATACGTGAAAGCATGATGAACAGGTTATCGGCAAGGGTGTTTAAATAAAATTCATTCTCACTCACTCACTCACACACTCATTCGCTCCTTCCATCAGCTGTAAACTTAGTGAGCAAATGCTTTGTTACGAACACGTTTCGTAACAGGAATTCAACGTGAATCCAACGATAACAATAATTAATTTGATGTGAACGAATATAGACAACAATAAGCTTACAGATGTTTCGCATTTGGAGTTTTTAGTGCAACATTAAAATCGATTTAAAAGGATTTTGCAACCTAAGCACGCGTTCTGATGCGTATCTAGCTTAAAATAATAAAATTTAGTTCGTAGGTAGTATGTGCTCTTGGACAGCGCAGTGATTGAGTTTGTGGCTTCGTCCCGGACGGCCCGAGTTCGAATCTCCATCAAGTCCTTTTTTTTTTTTCTTTTTTTTTTTTTTTTCTGTTTTCGAACTGGACATTATGAAAGTGATGTACTTTTTTTTTTCGTTCGTCAAAAATCCTTAATTTAATTTAAAAAATATAAATCGAACTGTGTTAGTGTGAAAACGTAATATATATAGATAGGCTTAGCCTAACAGCGGAGCTCTCTGAACAGAAACGATGATGATAAGCTTAACTAGGTGAAAGGTCGGAAGCACAAGAATAATTAGAATTAAGATTGACGACCAGGCTATTTTTCAATTTTAGCAATTCTCAAAAACAGTAAGCTTATTACGCTACCGTCTGCACAGTGCATTTAGACTGCACAAATTCCACAAAAGCTCACTGTTTCTGAAATGTGAAACCTCTCTTGAGTAGCAAACCGCGAAAAAAAAAGCAGGGGAAAACGATTTTGCAAACCGTTTTCTCCGCTAAACACAACAAAAGTGTTTTTTTCCTTTTAAAATGTTTTATTTATCAATAACAAATCCCTAAAGTTTAGAATATTATCCTGAGAGGCTAGTCATTTCCGGTTACAAGGCATCCTGTGTTATAAAGCTAGTCATTTCCGGTTACAATAATACAAGGTCAGTTCCGGTTTACATGAGTCACTTGAAAGTCTATAGTCCATAAGGGACTATTTATAAAGTTCATTTCCGGTCGTTTGGTCCACTTGAAAGTCCTTTCTGGTTTGCACATGATTACTTTAGTCATTTCTGGTATTGAATGATGAGTTGCCAGTAGCTAAATTATTTATAGAGTCACAAGCTCTGACTGTTGTATTTCACAAATAAATCGGATGACACCACAAAGCAGTAAATTTCTATTTGGTCATTCGGGAGAAATCAATTTACCCGGGGGGAGGGGGGTACTCCCATATATGAGTTATATAGGTATGTGCCGCTGTCAAGGGTATGGTTTTCAAGCAGTTTAGTCTGGGATAGGGTATAGTAATCCGAAATTTTTGGTCTAGAATAGGGTATCATTTTCCACAAAACTGATCAGTTGCATGAAGAATTTAGTCTAGACGAGGTTTACTGGCAAATGGAAAAATTGGTAAGGTGTGCTGTACGACATTTTTACTGACCCCTGGTATCTTAGACTGTGATAGTGAACAAGTTTCTGCAAAATAGTGAGTCTAGAAAAGGTCTAGGATATGCCGGGTAGGATTTTTCGGTGTTTATTCTAGAATAGGGTTGCAAAATGCAGCTAAAATGGTCTAGTATAGGTTAAGGGTCTCAGAGTCCCAGCCCCCCCCCCCCCCCGGGGGCAATTTGCAACTGTGTTGTGATGTTATTCCTTATGTCCCTTACAGTGTCCCAAGAGTTCTCGGTGCCATTGTGAAAATTTAAGTTGCTTTATTTCGAAAACCCATATACCATAAAGTATGGTCTTAATGAAAAAGAAAATAGTCTTAACATTAACTAAAAACCTAGTAATGAGTAGTGCCGATAGGGTGGTAGTGAAAACACCTCACAACCTTTCACAGGTTCAAATTTTAATCTACTAGCTTGGAAAGGGTGGTAAGGAGGCCATAAGGAGTGTACGGACGTGAGCACCTCATGGCTTCTGTACTCTTTGCCACGTTTAATTTAGTCCTGTACCTGTCTCGTATTTGTGAAGTATAAAGGTAAACAATTTGTCTAAAGAAAAAAATGTCCTTTACAAAACATGTGGAGTCATCCGCTTATTAGCGAATTTTAAAACGCTTTCCTCAGGCTTCTGGAATGAGAAAACCTTCAATAGTATCATCCTTTCTTATACTGGTCGCCAAAACTTCTGCGCATAAAATGTACAAAAGTGGAGACCGGGGATCTCCCTGCCTCACCCCCCACTCGAGTGGAATTTCTTTGGTCAAAAACACATTAACTATAATTTTCATATTTGCTTGACAGTATAAATGTAGAAATCCACCGCTGGAAATTAGGGCCAAATCCAAAACGACTTAAAACATTGGTAAAAAGTTTTCCAATGTTTTTCTACCATGTCAATTGTCAAAGGCTTTCTCTTGATCAATATTCAGCAAGATACCAGTTTCATTGGTAATATTTATATAATATTTTAGAGTGTCACGCAAGAGAAATAAATTCTCAAAAATCGTCCTACCTGGGACGGAACAAGTTTGATCTTCTTGAAATAATCGAGGATAACAATTTTGAAAGTCTGTTTGTAAGAGCTTTTGAACAAATTTTGTAATCAACATTGAGTAGCGAAATGGCGGGGTCACCATTGTTTGAGGTTTTTCTTATCATCTTTCTTGTAAAGTAATCTAGTCACGCTTCCTTGCATTGAATCACTGAGAGAATTATTTTCCAAACTAAATTTATAATTTCGAACAGTATAGGGCCTAAAAGATCCCAGAATTTAGCGAAAAATTGTTGAGGTAATCCGTCTGAACCGGGGGTTTTCCCTGAAGAAAGTCCACGCATTGCGTGGGTATTAAATTTCAGCCAAAGATAAAAATCCTTCGCAGGATAAAATTTCGCTCTCACTTAATCTGTTTACAAGTTTGTTCAAAAATTCGGTTTGGACTGTTAAATTAACAGGTTCTTGCAAGTACAAATTACGGTAAAAATCGAAATGGGCCGGAATCTTGTGAAAAGACTTCAACACCGGCGGAGTTATAAATAGATTGAACAGTATTTTTCTGAGCACGTGAATTTGGTAAGTTTTTCACCTTCTTCAAGCCATTTGACTCTGCTACGAATTTGGCTTCCTCTCATTTGGGATAAATTAATGGCCCGAATTTCTCTTTCAAGCGTTTCTATGGTGGTTTTCGCTGAGCTATCTCCTTCAATAAGAGCCCGTTTAGCTTCGATCAAAGAATTTATAGTTGCGTGGCCTTTTAATATCGCGATTTAACTTAATATGCGTTGTTTACTTCGACCAAAATCTATAGCAACTAATTTTATAGATTCTTTAAGAAAATCCTACAAACATTGAATGGAAGTAAATGCTTTCCAGTACAATGCATGTTTCTTAATAATTTCTGAGATCATATCGCAAATATCAAATTCTAAATTTAGCCTCCAAAGTCCTGGTCCACGGGAAAATGCATTATGCAAATTGCGGCTTAAATCAACACAATCATGATCGGAAAAAACACAAGGCAAAATTTCACATTTTAAAAAGGTATCATACAAGTCCTGAGCAATAAAAAAATTATCCAAACGTGTACCGATAGTTTTATCCGCATTATTACCATGTGCATTGTATTTTTCAGTCGGCCGTGTTTTTTTGCGCCAGAGAACACTGTGCAGATCTTTCAAATCCATGGAAATTGTAGGATTTCCTCCAAGCTTATCAGAAACGTTTTCAATGCAGTTAAAATCGCCAGCAATAATTTTAAAAGAGTTCGGAAAAAATATTCATGAATTGTGTCATAAAAGTACGTTCACTTGGATTCGTGGGTGCATAAGTATAAAACCAAATTAATTTTCGTGTCGTCGAGTTCAGTTAAAACACTAACAATTCTACCAGAAGAATCTTTTTTCCATTGTAAACATTTGAAATCAGTATTTTCAGCGACAAGAATGGCAACGCCGCCTTGTTTACCAAGAGCGGGCGACCAGAAACTTTTACCGCGCCATTTCATTTAGCTGTCAGAGAATTTATCGCATTTTGTCTTGTCGCTAAAGGTTCTTGTAAACAAATAAAATCAGAACGATAAAATTTTTCGCAAAATCAAAAACAGAGCGTTGTTTCGCTTCATTGCCAAAACCACGGATATTCAAAGTTGTAAATTTAGCTCTGAATGCAAAAACTTGGAGAAAATTATTCTGGTAAACTTAAGCTTAAGCTTAAGTCTTATTATTAAACTAAACAATTTTTGCAAATCACAATTAGACGTTACTTGCTTTTCTGCTTATGTTTGTTTGTCCGATGTCCAGTGTTTCTCCTCTCCGGCAAAGGTTGTTCGCCGTCATATTCATAACGCTCGAGAGTTTTAGTGTCCGTTTTCTCCGCTCCTATGGTACTGGATTCCGTAATATAAAAAACACTTAGCTCTATATTCCTCCAAAAACGCTTGATTTGCAGAGTCACACAGCCTCAAATGCGGTCTTGACCACTGTTCGAGTAATTGTGAAACTTGTCTTAAGTAGCAAACCGCGAAAATGCAGGGAAATAACGACTTTTAAACGGTTTTCTCAGTTTTCTCCGCTAAACACAGCTCCAACTAACGTGTTTACCGAGCTGACGTGACATTCGCCATGTAGCTACGCGAAGGCGCGAAAATCAAAGCCTCGCTTTCGTTTCAAAATGCCCAACACGGCGGGCAGGGGGCGGGGGGCGGACGGACACGCGCCCGTGAAACATTCCGCTGGTCATGACCATGAAAAATGACGGCATGGGTTCTATGAGTATGGCGCTCCGCGCGGGCCTTCGGCCCGCAGAGCTCCGCTATTAAAGCTTACGGCAATATTGCGTTACGCGTTACGCGTTAGCATTTCTTCTTCTCGGATTGGCTCTTAGGAGCCTTTGATTAGATATAATTTTAAGCTTATGTTTCTCTGTAAAAGCACTCAAATCACTTGGGAATCAATGCTGCAATGAGTTAAAGGCGCCACGAGTTCAAGCTGTGTACAGCTTCTTGTTACAATGAAATTCAATTCGTTCTAAGTGTCGGCACATTCACTAAAGCGTGATGCTTAAAGTTATTTTTGGCGGTGAATTTGCCCGGCGTAGCTTTTTCTCGACAGCTAGAGTTACCTTTTTGTAAACAAGGCCAAACACACGAGGATTGACCGGGCACTGCTAAATGTACTGGTATTCTTAATTTCAAAAACGTACCGTTTTTGTTTTGCTTGACAGATTGCATAGCTGTAGACTATGTTGACTTCATTTTACACATTTTAGGCTGCAGGCAATTTTAAATTGTATCATGAATTTGTAGTATTGTTTCCGTTCCCGGTTTCGCGACTTAGGTATCTCAATAACTCTGAGGATACTTAAGAAGTCGTTGCAGTCAGAGCTTTGCAGGGATGCAGATTTCTATCATATACTCGGTCGGCATTTCGAACGTTTTTTGACTGTGGAAATAATAATTTTAATCTGGATAAGTTGTCGGTTTAGGAACTGATGCCTTGTTTTCTCGAGAGAGCGCTACTAAGGTTTTATCTAACTGTGATCTGGTACTTGACAATGTTCTCACGGGGCAAGATAACCAAGGTGGACGTAGAAAAAAACAACGTATGAAGGTTAAATCAACTCCGTCGGAGTCGAAAGGACAGTCGCATGAAAAAAAAAATCGCCCACTCCAGAAACAATGAAAAATTAATACCATGATAACAATCTTTTACGTGCAGGCTCAGCGTCACCGGGATGTGATTATTCAAGTCTCCTTTGTTAGAATGGCACAATGGAATTCAGAGTACATGTGAACTCTAGGAAGTAGCATTGTGTGTTCGTATACAAATGTGTACCGTATGCAAATTGCCAGAAAGTTGAAGCATAGCACGTGCAGTTCGTGCTGAAAACAAAAGAAATTGAAAAAATCCGTTGCGTAAGAAAGAAATTAGCATACGAAAAAAACAGCTTTTGCCTCATACGAGCTCTGTCGTACGTTTTGAGAGCCGAAAATTCTGAAGATGAAAAGAGGAACCTGCCAAACAGAACTATTCTAAAGACAACTCGCTTCGTAAGTGGTGTATGATTTTTGCTGTTTAGCGACAGAGAATTCCTGCGATGAACTCACGTGGTTTCAGCTGAACGCAAAAATTCAACACTTGGATACTGGTTACATTATAGTCGCTTCACTTTTGTTTAGTTACGTTCCTTGTTAATACTTGCCGTTCAATGACTACTGAAAAGGGACATTGACGTTAATTTTACGCAAAAGTAAATCCACTGTGTAATGTAATCGAATTAGGCCCGGTTCAAACTTTGAACTTCACATGTGTCGAATCTAATGTAAATGAGCAAGAACAACGGAGTTTTCTCATTTGCATTAGATGCGGCACATGTGAAGTTCAAAGTTTGTTGAAAGAATATTCAAGATTCAGTCACCATTTGTTGTGTCAGTTGAGATTTTGATAATTAATATTAATACGTCAGGTGCAGTGACTTTATATCTAATAAAACACGACATACTAATCGCGTTCCAAGAACGCAATCCTAATTTCGTGTTGGTTGTCCTGTGGTTTATGTGCAGTAAAATCTGAGATTCTTCCAAATAACCGCCCCTATGGTTTTTTTTCAGGGGCTCATTTCCGCCGGAAATTCCTTCGAACGCGTCTCCATAAGCTGTGATTACTGCTTGTTTATATGAATGTTTTCATCAGATATAAAGTCAGTGCACGTGACGTATTATCGATCTGTTAGGTTTGTGGGCTTTAATTGTTTTGAAATTGCGACAACCTATTGTATTTGCTTTAGAAAGTCTTTTCACTTGTCAAATATCTCAACAGAAAATAGACAATGAATAACTGAAAATGCATTGTGCAAAATGACCCAACACCACATTTTTATCGTCAATTAGCTAGCAAGGCGGAAAAAGTCTTTCCGTTTCCGCTAAATCGGAAAACCCTATTGGGATCACGGCACATTACAGGCCGGTTCTCACTAGCGCATAAGCATAAGCATGAGCATAACGCTAGTGAGGACAGCAGCAACATAAGCATAAGCATAAGCATAAGCATAAGCATAAGAAGAACAAACCACTTGTTTTTCTTATGTTGTCCTCACTAGGAATCATCGCGACATAAGCATAAGCATAAGCACAAGAAGAACGGAAGGTTTTGATATGCTTATGCTCATGTCGCAGTGATTCCTAGTGAGGACAACATAAGAAAAACAAGTGGTTTGTTCTTCTTATGCTTATGCTTATGCTTGCGCTTATGCTTATGCTTATGTCACAGTGTGAATCGGCCCGTAAACATGTTTTGCTTTTGCCAAATTTGCATTGAGCACGTTGCTTCGTTATGAGTAGAAGGAGGGAGAGAGAGAGAAGAAAATATATAAACAGTACTCGTGGTCTTTCCATGGCCCAACTGCCCGCCTTCATCTTTCGAAGCTCAATGGAGTGGTTGTGGTGTTTTTTCCAAGGGAAACCGGCGGAAACACATTCAGGTTCAAGCGTAAAACGAAGCATCATACATTACTGAAGACCCGAAACCTGAATCGAGGTACGATACCATCGAATAAGGCCCGGTTCAAACGTCGAACTTCACATGTGCCGAACCTAATGCAAATGAGCAAGAACAATAGATTTTTCTCATTTGCATTAGGTTCGGCACATGTGAAGCTCGACGTTTGAACCGGGCCTAATGTTATTAACATTTCGCTTTTTGGTCGCGACTGGCAAGTTAATTACGTAGGAATAAGATTGACGAAGTTGTCTTTTTATGTAAACAAAAAATATTGACCGATGCTAGAGTGTTTTCCTTGTTATGCCCTATTTTGTCTTCCCGTTTATGTTATTCTTTTATGAGGGGAATAAGTCGAGGGGAATAACTGGAGGGGAATAACTGGAGGGGAATAACTGCAGGGGAATAACTGGAGGGGAATAACTGCAGGGGAATAACTGGAGGGGAATAACTGCAGGGCAATAACTCAGCGCCGCACTCCCCTGTTACAATCAAAAGCCGCCACCAGCTTTTCAGACAGTTTATTATTGGCGGGGAATATTCGAAATATCCCCTGCGAGAACAAAGGAAACCGTACCATGTGTGAAAAATAAATATATCTACCACTCTTCGCCGACACCAAAATCTACCATGCAACACGAGTTTTTATTACCTATCATCGGCCAGTAGACGATTGCGTGCATGTGCATGACCGGAACATTATGACAAATCAGACAAATCGAACAATTCAAAGCTGTGACAATCAAATACATCAAAACTGTGACAATCGCCGGACTGACTCACCGTACGTATCTCGTGGCCACCGTGCCAAAGAATCCACTGATCCATCTCGCACTGTTAGCCCCAGTGTTTGGCAAAAAGCTAAACTTAGCAAGAGCGACTTCCACATCCCCAGCTGAAGAGATAAAAGGCTCACCACCACGGCATGGAAGGTGTGTAGTTATGATTTCGAATGTGACAGCAAGCAAGGTTTGCCTTAATTACCGGCTTTCGAGAAAATGGTAATGCATATCGTGGACCAATGAGAGTATAGAGTCAGTATAATAGGCCATTTGCCTCTCTATCAAAGTGAGGCTAGGTGCGAAACCTTTCATATGAAATGAGTTTTTATTCGCATGCATGTGAATGAAAACTCATTTTCATATGAAAGGTTTCGCACCTAGCCTCACTTTGATAGAGAGGCTAAAGGCAACTCGGAAATGGCCTATTAGTGCGCTTTAGCATTGTTTCTCGCTCAGTACTAGAGTTGAAAAGGAATCAACAGACACTTGAAAATGACTTTATAACTTTGCTGACTGACAAAAGAACATTTTTAGGATTTGCAGTATTTAGATTTTACTTGAAGTTTTCTGCCTTTGCTGGTGAGACTGAAAAAAAAAAAAAATAAAGTAGTCGACAAAACACCGACATACCGTCCAAGGCCGACCAAAACATTTTATAAAATGATCAGATCCACAATCCGAACTGTTCGGAATCCGGGCCATAATTTTCGGCTGATACGCGATCCGCGGTAATTTTCAAATATGTGCACTTTTCAAGGCCAAATCCGCCAATCCGCGAACCTATTCACCCCCCTCCTTAAAATAGAAAACACACAAACAAGTGAGAATGAATACGAAGGTTGTTAATTCTAAGGTTTTTTAATTAAGAAATGTATATTTTTGTCACACCCGCGCTCTACAAAAAAAAATTCTAGAGTATGGCGGTCTTGGAGTATAATGGCAATCAACAGACAATTGAGAATGAAAGTGCGAAGTTTATATGTTAATTAAAAGTTTGGTGACTGACAAACGAATATTTTTAGGCCTTGCGCGTGTGCCATGAAAGAGATTCCTACTTTCGGTAGACGGAAACTTGAACACACAAACAAGTGACAATTAATTCGAAGGTTGTTAATTCGAAGGTTTTAAATTACGAAAAGTAAAATAATTATTGAGTTTGGCGGTCTTGGAAAGGAAATCAACAAACATTAAGGACCATTAAGAATGAAAGTGCGAACTTATGTTAATTAAACGTTTGATGACTGACAAAAGAACATTTTTAGGCATTGCGCGCGTGCTATGAAACAACCTCGTTCCCACGTTATCGCGTTCGAAGTTCGTGTTGGAGACAAATTTGAGATTTTTTGGTAGACGGTCTTCCAAATGGCCGCCCCTATTGGTTTTTTTTCAAGGGCTCATTTCCGCCGGAAATTCCTTCGAACGCGTCTCCATGATCTGTGATTACTGCTAGTTTTTAAAATTAGAAGGGGCGCTTCCCAGGGTTTTCCCCTTTTAAAAATGGGAGGGGCAGGAAAAGAGGGTATTTTTCCGCCCTTCCCAATTTTAAGAGGGGAAGCCCTGGGAATGAGGTTGGCTATGAAAGAGATTCATGCATTTGGTTGTCTTTAAAATACTGTAGAAAACACAAACAAGTGAGAATGAATTCGAAGTTGTTACAGTCAAACCGGATGTTCTTTTGCGGGCAACTTTGCAAACTTCCGCCGCAACATTAAGATCTTGATTGACAGTTTGCTCCGAGCAAGTTGAAAGTTGTGCGAACAAGTTGCAACTTTCGCGAACAAGTTCCTATTTCAAACTTGCTGTCAGTTGCCGGATTTCTGAATTGAAAGTACTTGGATAGGTTACCTTGCAGTATTCCACAAACTCTACGATGTCAGGAGTAGAAACTGTTCGTTCCTTCCAGCCAGGTTTACCGGGAAAATACGTCTCGTGTTGTAAAAATCTGTTTACAATATTGGATACAGTTTGCCTTGATAATCCAACAATGCGTGCGAGTTGTTCTTGTTTTACACCAGACGACCATTATTCTCTTTCTTTTCTCAACCGAGGTGGTATTATTGCGATGTACGTGGGCCATAACCAAAGAAGGACGTGTTTTCACAAAATTCGCAATTTGCAACTGACAACAAGTTTGAAATAGGAACTTGCTCGCGAAAGTTGCAACTTCCAACTTGCTCGAAGCAAACTGTCAATCAAAATACCAATGTTGCGGCGGACGTTTGCAAATTTTCCCGCAAAAGAACATCCGGTTTGACTGTAATTACGAAAAGTATATTTTGTCATACGCGCGCTCTACAAAAAAAAAAAAAAATCTAGAGTTTGGCGGTCTTGGGATGCGAACTCAGGTTTAAAATTCAAAGCTTGGTGACTGACAAAGGAAACTTTCTATGTGACTCGTGCATGCTATAAAAATATTCTGTGTTTGGTGGACTTGCATATTATAAAAAATGGGGAATGAATTCGAAGGTTGCAAATTAAGCTAAATTACGGAAAGTATATTTATGTTACACTTGCGTCACAAAAAATGAGTTTGCCGAGCTGTGCTTGGAAAGGAAAAGTAAACAATTGAGTTGAAATGCAAACTTCCTTTGGTGTAGTGCCGTGTCTTCCTAATGCGAATTCTAGTTTCCGAATTAAAACAGGTGATTTTTATTTTCTTTAAGTTGACGATCCCTTTCGTGGAAGACAAGGTGACACACTCTTCACATATACACAATTATCGTGAGTTAACCCCCAACAAGTTTGCAAATTTATAAGTTCGCGAGTCACAAGTTTGTGAGTTAATAAACAAGGTAAGCTTATATTTAAGTTTCGCTTAGCGTCCACGAACTTTCGCAAAGGAGAAACGAAATTTCATTTATAAGCGCAGGCGAATTTTCGTTTATAGGTGGCGTATGTTCGTCTGGACGAAACGAAAGTTCGCGGCGATTAAGGACCGCAAAGTTTCGTCTCACCCTTTCGCCTAGCTCGCGAAATTTCGCCGAAACTTGACAATAGATGTTCGAAATATCGCCGATCGATATTTCGCGCTAAAGCAAAAGTTCGCAATTTTTTCGCCGAAATATTAGCGTAATTCGTCGAAGTGCGGCGAAGGTCGTTTGCGTTACCTTTCGACAGTACTGTAACTGTAAAGTTTCAATGACGGTTGTTACAAATTCCCGCCGAAAAAGTGACGACCCCGCATAACGATCCCCCAATAGCACAGTGATGACCCCAAGGGTTTAAATTGAAATTCTGTACGAAACAAAAGCGGACACCTTCGGAAAGTTAGCACGGATACAATCTATAGCCAAGGCCCGGTTTAAACCTCGCATTTCACGTGTGCCGAATCTAAGACATATTTGGGTCGACTCAAATTGAATTTAATAGAGTCGCATTGAATTCATGAGGGAGTTTTTATTGAGTTTGTAAAAAATGTAGAATTGTGGGTATAAAACATAATTTAAAAATTCGATTCGTCACATGTGAGGATTTGACGTATAAAACAACTGTCAAACTTTTGTTGAATATTCGACTGGCTCAGTCGAAGATGCGGCAGAAGTCGCATTGTCGAATTTTATTTGAGTTAAACGTCGAACTTCACATGCATTTAATTCCTGAATTCGATTTGGCACATGAAATGCGACGTTTAAACCTGGCCTAAGGGCGCTCGCCAAAGAACCCTTACGAGTAGTTAAGAGACTTAAGACTGCAAACCAGGACAGACTTATCTGTTCGAAGTCACTAATAATTGCCTTTTTAAATAAACCTCGCGAAGCTCGAGCCGAAGGCCCGAGCGCTCGGGCCTTTGGCCCTCGCTTCGCGAGGAATAAAAATTATGTTGACGTTTTCACTTCGGTCGCGGCTCTGTTGCTGAAAGGTGAATCAATCCACGCATGGTTAACTTTTTTGCCACCCAACGACTTCCCGAAAGTAACGACTGCCCGAAAGTAATGACTTCCCGAAAGTAGCGACCACCCGAAAGTAACGACTTCCCGAAAGTAATGACTTTCCGAAAGTAGCGACCACCCGAAAGTAACGACTTCCCGAAATTAGAGACCACCCGAAAGCAATGGCTTCCCGAAAGTAACGACTTCCCGAAAGTAGCGACCACCCGAAAGTATAATGCGCCAGTTTTCCCATCACTGAACTGGGGGGGGGGGGGGGGGGGGGGGGTCTTAATTTTTCATTTTTCATTTGAAATGTCCAAGATTGTAGGTACAGATTTATATGTAAATGATTATGGTGAGCCCATCGTACGCACTCAGAGACAGAGCCAGAGACAACAAACTATAGCGCATTCACTGACTTTGGTTCGTTAATTTTTAGCTACAGTAACACAGTTAATTAAACAAGTGCCGTTTGCTAAATCAGTTGCAAGCTTCTCGGTGGGGTTTAATTCAGTAATTTACTGTATTTTTCCTAAAAACAATAAAACACTTAAATTCAGGAACCCGCTTAATACGGACACCCCGTTAATACGGTCACCCCGTTAATACGGACACCCCGTTAATACGGACACCCCGTTAATACGGACACCCCGTTAATACAGACACCCCGTTAATACGAACACCCCGTTAATACGAACACCCCGTTAATACGGACACCCTGTTAATACGGACACTCTGTTAATACGGACACCCCCTTAATACGAGCACCCCGTTAATACGGACACCCCGTTAATACGGACACCCCGTTATTACGAACACCCCGTTAATATGGACACCCCGTTAATACGGACACCCCGTTATTACGAACACCCCGTTAATACGGACACCCCGTTAATACGGACACCCCGTTAATACGGACGTCCCGTTAATGTGGACTGAGAAGCTGTGGTACGTGAAAAGACACAATCGACGAGTGCTTGCTTTCGCGGTTCCCTGATCTATCCGACACCTTGGAATCGAAATGACCAGTTACCTACATGTAACTCACACTTTTGTTTCAGTAGGTCAAGCACAATTAAAACCTTTAAACCGATCGAACCTATTTTGTTAGAAATTTTCTTGATACCGCTTACAGGAGGTTATTTTAGACTCTGTGGACCCCGAATAGGTGTCCGTATCCGCCTACGGGAGGTATCCGCTTACGGGAGGTTAAAAATATAGTGTTGGAGAGGTTAAATCGCCTGGACCGCGGTTTGGTGTCCGCTTAAGTACTAGACTATAAAATTTCAGTACAAGACCATCAAATAATTGATTTCCAGACTTCCATGATTTCTCAGCAATCAGACAATTAGACAATTGATGTGACAAGAATGTGATTGGGTTTTTTGGGTGTGAGTGGGCATTCGAATCTGGATTATTAAAAATTCTCATTATTAATCAAGAAATTCTCGATTATGTATCCTGATAATTCTAGTTTTCCGATTCGAATCATCAGATAAAATACAAAATGGAATGTTCATTTTTTGTAGAAAAGAATTTTAGAAGAGCACGTAAGTTTGCTCGTCCCTTCCACCGTGTTGTTTCTTTCACGAGTTGATATCTATCCATAAATCTGGTTTTGCATCCCCCCCGCCCCCTCCCATAAAAAAACACAGCCTAAACTGTCAAAGAAATAGTTTCACTGTTTAGTTACTGATAAAGCTCTGCAAGGAATCGTCAAACTCTTGCATGAATGGAGTGCGAAGCAGTGGGGACTTATTTCCAGTGAACTTGCTTGCGAATGATTTATCTCTGTACGTAGTGATGTCTTCATCCTTGTGATGGTGCCAGTCGTGGAACATGTCCCCAGTGTCCAGGTCATGGCCGTAGTTTGATTCCTTGACAAGGTCAGCGAGATGAGCCGTCTGGAAATCGATTTCATCGCTGCCGTTTTTACACTCATGATTTCTGGAGAAACAAATAAAACAAAACCAACAAATCAAATTGGAGCAAAGGCCTTTCCACATTGCATGGGAACCAAAGGCTTTTCTTGCGCTCTCGTCTCTTTCATATTACACGCTTCTTGATCAGTAAAAAAAAATCCTAAACATTTACTGTAATTGTACTTTTATCGGAATTAAAACTTTTTTTTCACCAGGAAGAAAGAAGAATAAAGGGCCAAAGGCAAAACGATTAAACAAAAGGAGAGAAAAAGAGACAGTAAAGAGAGCGAAAAATAAACACAAAACGACACAACAGGAAAACAGAGTTGCAGTGGCGTGGGCTAATGCGTGTTCTCTTCGCAGGCCTTAATCCCACCAGATGGTTATATTTACTAGTCTTCAAAAGGGTCTCTTCTTGTCTGACTTATTTCAGAGAATTCATGCAGTGAGTTATAAGAACGGGTTTTAACTGAGTGTCGTAACACAAAAATACGAAGCAATCACTCTGGCCAATCATAACAGAGGCCGACAATCCAAAGAATTCAATAGCCTGCGTCAAGTGGGATAAAAGGTGCGTGCGGTTTAGTTTTTACTTCTGTTAACGTTTGGTTGAAAACATTATTTGATGTACTATATTTTAGGTTTTGCACTGAATTAATCTTTCCCCCGCCTCGATTATCGTTTTTTGCTACTAGCGGTGGGCAAGTATCTTTATTTCTTACTTTAATTAATTAACTGAAATTGTATGTACTGTTGTAATTGGAAAGTGTGAAATAAAATTGTCGTTGTTCGTAAAGGGGGTGCAAGTTCTTTTAGCTAATCATCAAATCAAATGCAAATGACTTTCGACACTCAGTTGAAAACTGCTCCATTAACCCATAACAGACAATTACTTGGCAATCCACGTTTTGCAGTCGTCTTCCATTGTTTCCTTATCCGGGAGTTTAAGTTCTCCTGTGATGTAATTAACAGCCCACTTTGCTTGTGCGTCAAAAATGGTATAGGTATAGTACTGGTCCAACGCGCCGATGTACAGAACCTTGTTATTCCCACCCTTGGTCCAAAGAGTGGCCTTGTAGAGTCCCTCTGGGAACAAAACATTGTTGCTCTTCAGACGCAAGCGCTCTTCTAGGAACGGGAAGGAATAGTGATATCCAGTGCACAGTATGATGTCATCGACTTCTGCCGTGGTGTCATCTTTAAAATGGACGGTGTTGCCTTCTACCTTGGTTAATAATGGCTTCTCTTGTATCTGAGGGGGCCACTTGAAACCCATTGACTTTGTTCGCCAACAGCAAACAATATTTTTAGCACCGAACTTCAGGCATTGGATAGCGAGGTCTTCTGCAGAATAGCTGGAACCAATCACCAGGAGTCTTCTCCCTTTAAACTGAATGGCATTCCTGAAGTCGTGCGAGTGGATAACGCGCCCAGGGAATTGGTCAATTCCAGGGAACGAAGGCGTTTTGGGAACAGAGAAGACCCCAGGACATACAACGATGTAGTCAAATCTCTCAGCCGGAAGAGCCTTGTCCTCGGGAAGGTTTTTGACAACCACTGAAAAGTCGTCGGTGGAATCGTTGTAGGTCACGCGTTGAACAAGGTGGTTGAAAGTAATCCAAGGACGAAGATTGCCTTTGGACCAACGACCTGCGAAAGAAAAAGTTAGACAGTAATCAATCAATGCATTTCACCTTTTTATTTAAGGGGAACTTGAACTAAGTTAAGCAAAGATTTTTGACGACGTGGACGTAACAAACTGCAACCGAACGTTGTTTTGCATGTGGAGTAGACATCACGGCAACACACACTCAGCCATTAACACAAATAGTTAACCCTTTCACTCTCAGAGTCAATTCCGGAGACATGAAGTGTAGTTCTTACTTTTGAGTCTATGGTCGAATAGCGAATGATGTGACCATTCAAATGAAACCTCTTTGGCAGTGCTTTTGCATCGTACCATTTGTTTTTCGATATTTTGCAAAATGAAATTTGGTATTTTTCTTGAATTTTGATATTTGGTACTCTTGGGAGTGAAAGGGTTAAAAGTTTGTGTCCATGACGAGGAGCAGAAACGTGCTAACAAAGAGAAATTACAACTTCCAGTTGGTATTCATGATGGGGTTTAAAACGTTATTGCGTTTTTTAACGCTTACTCATTGAAAAACATTCAAAACAGAACGTCTGTTTAGTTCGTCATTCTGGCTTTGAACAATCCGTTTTGTCTCTTGGATGCATTTCAGTACTCCCAGTGTTGGGGTGAGCGTTGGTAGAAAAAATAATAGGAAAAGACATTTGATTTTAACTATGCATTGCCTGACACATTTCATTCCCAAGAAATAAATTTAAAAGTACTGAAATACCCTACTCCAGCTACTCACCCTTCAGATAATCAAAAAGAACTTCTCTTGGTGGGAACGAGGGGATGGGTTTTCCATAATGGTCCTCAAAGGTGTAGTCTGGAAATTCCAAGCACTCTTTGGGGCCATTTGACCACAAGCCCTGGTACATGCTTCCATGCTCTGGTTCTCCGTACTCATTAATTCCTAAAAAGATAGAGATGATTACCTGTTACGGAGAGTCAATGGATATCCCGAGAACCATACAAGCGTGCAACAATTGCGTCTACTAGAAGGGGGAATCGAGTCTGTGAACAGGATCCTTTATGGGAAATAGGGCGACAAGATGGGGGGGGGGGGGGGGGGGGGAGTGGGAGGGTTGATATTAGGCCCATAGACGTTAGCCTATTGAAGTTGGATGCGATAATCTCATTGGTCAGAACATTGATTGTTGACACATTTCCGAAAAATGTTGAAAGAAAATGTTGAAAACGGACAGCCCTGGGGACGAAGTTGGATGGAATCCTAAAGTGATGCCATTTTAAAAAGCAAGCAATTTTGAACTTGGCTACTATAAGAAGTCAAACTGAGGGTTAACCCTTTGTATCTTAGTTACGCATATATGCGTAATTTATTCCTGCCAGGAATAGAGGGGCTTATACGATTGCTAATTGAGAGCCCTTAACCACATGGCTTGTTTTGGTTCGGAGTTTTTGCTAATGGCGAGCTTTTGAAGGTGATTTTCAGCGAAGAAATGTTTGGAAAGCGATGGAATCAGCCATTTAAAAAGTCGGAAGAAGGATCAGGGCAGGACGATCTAGCAATTCAAGAGATTTTGCCAAAGTTGCTCAAAGAAAGTGATGCGAAAGTTGTGACGAGGTGGAACTACTCGATCGGAGGAGATGATGAACAAAAATCAGTCTATAAATTGAATTTTCTTCACATGGGTATGAAGACGACCTTGATGAGACGAAGGCTTGGAACCCTGTTGTTATATTTTATGAGAAATTTCTGTTTGGCTTCTATTGTGTTGGCTGAAAATGGCGAGAATGTTGCAAAACAAATCACCCCTTCCGCATTCTTGCACTTGATATTTAAAGCTGAACGTTTGTGCTATGTATATGGGGAATTTCATGGACACTCTCAGACTGACATTGTCCGCCATATTCATTATAACCACCAGAGTGTATGGTTTGTGCTTTACTGCTTGTAGGTCTCATAGTAGACCTGGAATTAAGCCTGAGGTGTCAAATGAAAGCTAATAAATCTAGTAATGTAATAGATTTAGTTCGTCTTGTAGTCATTCAGTGTCATGTGAATGTTACAGAACATTTCCTTTCAAAAATTGTATTTTTTTGCAATGAAAAATTACCTTTATTGCTAATTTGTTTTCCTTTAAAAAATGTTGTGGTCGATTCCACTCAATGCTTTTTACTTTATAATGAAAGAGGGACTCTTAAGGTTTCATTTGATGGGTAAATTATGTGGTTGTAACCAATATCCCGGCGGTACTAATCAATGAAAATCAATCATTGATTGCCAATCAATACAATCAATAATAATCAATAATAATCCATTGATTTATATTGATTGGTTCAACCAATCAATAAAAATCGATACTCACTCACCCAGACTCCTTAATTGCTATTGATTATTATTGATTTTTATAGATAATCAATAACTGATCGTGCAATGTAAAAACCCGCGTTTCAAGGCATTTGAGATCAGATTTGGCGACTGTTACCTTGATTCCCCGGCGGCCTCAACGGAAGATGTCAAAGCAATTAGAGGTCGCAATAGGCATATTCTGTGTCGTAAAAGGATACCACCAGTGTCCTTTTCACGTGAACGAAGGAGAAATGTTTTCGTTAGTAAGAAGAGGGGAGAACGCGGAAACACGTTCAAAGTTCTGAATGATCGGGGCAGCTTGGCCACCACTCTCTTACTTTATCTTCTCTTTTTAAGTGATAAAATCAAAGCATTTCTATGTGAAGGACTTAGCATTTTTTCCAGATTGAAAAAGTAAATGCTTATTTTACTACTTGTTAAGTTTTAATGTTGTGCTGTCAAACGATGCATGTAAGGTATGTTTGAGAAACGTTAAAGCTTATCTTTTACTAGAGTGCTTAAGAATTTAAATAAACTTACGACAAATAGCAAACGTCAACTTGTCGTTTGCAGAGAATTAGAAAGATTAGAGAGATTAAGCATTGCGTAATTTCTATCCGCGAACGGCAAGGATGGTCGAGGCAGCCGCCGTTTTCTACGCGACGAGACCCACTTTCATATACTGTGCGACGGCAAAAGGCAGATAACAAACTTACATTGCAGTATACGCGATGGTTTATCTCTCTCATTCTCTGTAAAACGGCAAACGACAAGCTAATGCTTCCCGTTTGCCGTATGCCGGAAACGCGATGCTTAATCTCTCTATTAAGCTTCGTGTATAACGCAAACAGGAAATGTAAGCTTGTCGTCTGCCATTTGCCGTCCTATAGTGTATAAAAGTAGGACTTGTCGCATACAAATACCGCGGCTGCCGTGACTATCCCTGCCGTTCGCGGGTAAAAATTAAGCAATGCTTAATCTCTCTAATGAGGTAGTTATAAATCCATTAAAAACCATCGCGTGTACCGCAAACGGGAAATGTAAACTTGCCGACTCTGCCACTTGCCGTTACAAAGTATGTGAAAGCAAGTCTTCTCGCGTTGAAAATGGCAGCTACTTTGACCATCTTTGCCGTTCTCGTGACGTTCTCGTTCCGTTCTTTCTCTGTCCGCCTTGCAGACACTTCGCTATGTCAGACACTTCACGGTGCTGAAAATGTAACTCCCTCTACAATACGAACACTAAATCGTGTCTGTCTGCGTGCCGGATCGATATACAATTAAATAGGAAATAAAATGCTGTTGTTCAGTTAATTTTGTTGTTGTATTAAAAATATATTTATTCCTTTTACAAAAGCGAACTTTTGTCACAAATCAGAACAATTACGCTTTATTAGGGCGTTTATTGGAATCGAAAACGGAGATTTTAGTTTTCAATGAAAATCAATATTAATCAATAGAAATCAATGATAATCAATGAAAATCGATACTCACTCAACTCCATGGCATTGATTTTTATTGATTTCCAATACCAATCAATTAATTGGTATTGATTATTATTGATTGTTATTGATTATATTGATTATTGCTTTTCATTGATTGGTACCGCCGGGCCAATATGTAAACACTTTGAGGATCAACATTTGGCATCAACCAAAACCAGGCGAGGAAAAATTAAAGAAGGTCACGATACAAAGGGTTAAAAAAAAGTATACAGTGGAGAATTCCTTACCAGTTCGCCATGAGTATTTCCATAGACCGCCCCAATCAGACTGCGCATCATAGCACACAATCTCTGGAATGTTTTTTCCTTGTTTTCTCAGTTGATCAAACTGATACAAAACAGACATTCCACTGGGCCCTGCGCCAATCACGCACACACGCTTTGCTTGCAACATTTTCTGCAAAAAAAACGATATGTCGATAAATTCAGTTCACGTTCATCAAATTGATATATTCACACTACAGTCGAACCTCTAAGATACCAACCGACAATGTCAGGAGAGATGATCGCCTAAGAGAAAAGGTAAACTTCAAGTAGTCTCTCTTTTCTCGACAGGAGATTTTTTGACTCTTCTTCTCAGCCGTTATTAGGGTCATCCCGTAACGCGACTGAAACAGTAACGCATACTCGTGTTTCCCGCAACGGATAGTTAAATTTCCGCTTACGGAAATTCACGTTTCCGTTAAGTAACCGTTATGAAAACGGAGACGGAGACGCCTTATTTCACTTGAGTTTCAGCGGTGCGAGTCCAAAAGTGCGATGTCGCGCTTATTCACACGTATGGAGCAATTTTCGATCTAGGTCTTTCTATAGAAAGAGATCATACAATTGGTAAGTATCTCTTTTCTGTATTGTCACCATTTTCTATTGGATTGTTTATTTTCGTAACCACTGAATAGATTTCCACTTTATTTCTCTTATCGGATAGACTTTTCTGTTGTTCTAAATGTTGTTGTTTATTTAATCTTAGGAATAAAACGGAAAGCTATTGATGACTACTAAAAAAGGACATTAGCGTTAATTTTGCGCAAAAGTAAATCCACTGTACAATGCAATCGAATTAGCAACCTCGTTCTTACGGTTTTTCGCTCTGGGAACGAGGTTATTTAATTATCGGCCTCTTCACATATGTCGAATCTAATGTCAATTAGGAAGAACAACATATTTTGCCAGGCACTATTCAGATTCTTGTTTGTTTGTTTGTTTTATTTTTTTTTGTTAACCTCACGTTCTAGCGCATTAACAAGATGGCTTTAAGAGCCAGAGGAAATCAGCTGGGTTTGAGCTGGGTTTGCCATCTATGCATATTAAGGTGTTTCCCTCCACCAGTTTCCGTGTAGCCGCACCGACCATTTTTGAGCGGCCGTTTAACTAACTTTCCTTTATTGAATTAGAATGAATCTTACACAACTTATTATACATAGTTTGAAGTTTATAAGAGTGTAACAATTTTGTAAATCGCATTTAAAATTGCGGAGATAGAGTGATTTTACTTCAACTGTGAAACAGAAACTATTAGTGTGTATCACTATCTATTACACTAGCGCTAGACCTTGATAGAGTGATTACAGTTAACCCGCGTGAAACACAATCTAACAATTAGTGTGTGATAGTCCAAATTAAACAAAAGAAAACAATGGAATTATTGTCTAATAGTGCGTACTATTCTACTAACTATTTCACGGGTTAACTGTAATCGCTCTAATATCTGAGGATAATAGAAACTGATACGAAGTACTACGGCGTAAAATCCTACTATCTATTTCACGGGTGAAGTAAAACCACTCTAAACGAGAAATATTGAAATCACTTGAGTCTAAATTCCAAGCGATTGCGATGGTATCTAGGAAAATCAAAACTATTACAATAAACTATGACAAATGGAAAACAAAATATCTAAAAATTAGAAACTTTTGTCAAGCCAATTTTGAGTAAATCAGAAAAACATTTCGAACTTTTGACTTTGCATGTGTATGAGCCCATCCATAAGTTCCTCAATTAATCTTATAAAAGTTTAATTTCTCAATCTAAAATTTACGCCAAAATGTGTGTTTAGTGTATGAGATGAAACTATGAAAGTTTGAAAGCGTTTCTCGTTTTAGTTTTCTATAGGAAACCATAGTTTTTTGACTGAGTCCTTGAGGTCTTAAGAGAAGAAGCAGCTAAGGGGCCAACCATTTAACTTTTGAGGGGAGGGGTGGGTGATTTCTGGTCAGCAAGAAATTTTTTTTCTAGAGACCCGGTGTGCAGGATTTTTTTTTTCCCTTCTCAATGCTTTGCAGGATATTTTTTTTTCCCTTCTCAGTTTTCTGCAGCATTTTATTCCTGAAGAAGGGTCAGTCCAAGTTTTCCAAAAATTGATTTACATTTACATTGTGGCTATTGCAGCAATAGTCCTGATATGGAGCCTTAAGATTTTGTAAGCTTTACACAATCTTTCTTCTTTGCTGTACAAATACCATTCGTGTTCTGTGTATCACACTTTTAGTCATATCCCACAAGCCCTACATTTTCACTGCTTGTTATCTTTATGTATTGTGGGACACTTGAGGCCATTAGTATCAGCTATGCCTTGATGATGAGGCCTAACAAGGGCTTAGGCTGAAACAGCTGTCCATGGCTGCTAATGCTTGGGTTATTTAGGTTCTCTCAAGTGCCATTTCCTGCATTTTGACATCATTCCGGCCTGAGTTATTCTATAAGGTCTATTCTCATCACACACATCTTTGTGCTTTTCTTTACTGTCGTTAATCCACCTTTTCAGGCACTACCTGCACAAGACCTCTGTTTAGCTTGTGGGAATCATGTACTTTCCTCATGAATACATCGTCGAAGAAGAAATTGGCAGACTGAGAATAGCTTGGGCACCGAGAATGTATAGAGGTTCCCAAGCACCTCTTCCCTCTATACCGCCTTTCTACTTCCTCTGCTCACAGCTTTGATATTTCCTCTTGGCGCTTGGATTCAAGGGCATTAAACTCATCTTGAGCAAGTGATAAGACCTGATCTTGATTAAAGCCCCCAAATAGAGGCACCTTTGGAACAGGAATGGAACGCCGTCACCAGTTGCTTCATTCAAGCTTCTCGTCACCTGTTCAGCAATGTGTGACCTTGAGTCATTAGGTGCATAATGAATGCGAGCCTGTAAATCTAAATTGAAAACTTGGAAATATTCGGCCATCCTAATTTGAACCAGCCTCTCATGAGATGACACACCTAGGTCAGCATCACTTGTCTGGATATCTATGGGTCTATTAAAGATACCACCAAATCCAGAGTTTAAAAGGAAGCAAGAGAAGAATAGTTACAGTTTCGCTGGTGATTTTGTACAGCTCTCAGTCTAAATAATAAAATAGCTTTGTAACATTTTTTTCTTCCTTACAGCACTGCAAGAATTTTTTTTCTATTCCATTTGTACTGCATGCAATTTTTTTCTTTCGACAAGCGCTTGCAGGAAATTTTTTTTCAAAATCACCCACCCCCCCCCCCCCCCCTCAAAAGTTAAATGGTCAGCCCCTAAATTCACAGTCCTGGTTATTTAGTCCCGTGACTTTTTATCTCCTTAGCAACCCAGCAGTAACCAATGAGTACTAGTGTAATTGTAACTTGCTAATTAGTCTTGTATTTATTTTAAATAGTCCGTCTTTGAATGAGAAGTTGTGTGACGTTGCCGTGAGTTCATGTGTGAACAGATTCTAAGCGTCGTGAAATGAGTCGTTCGGGTATTGTACACAGACTGAGCAAACCATTAAATAATCTGAATCAAATCAACGCTCAAAAAAAAAAAGTTTCTTGAAACAAATTACCGAGATGATGTTCGTTTTGAGCGTTAAATGCTCAACTGGAAATCTTCAAAGTGTTACTGAAGGACGCGGAATTTACCCGTTTCGATGACATCTTAGTAAAGTCTAAGAAGTTGCCTGAACCTGTGAAGAACATGATTAGTGAAATCATAACCATCATGTAAAGTTGTAAACTGATTCTTGTGAATCCGGCAACCAGCGCAGCAGGCGAAAGATCGATCGTTTTCTGCTGCTCGAAGACTAAATACGTGGCTTCGCTCGACAATGACACAAGCAAGGTTTAGCAATCTAACAATACTTAACGCCCACAATTCAAACAGAGAACTGACAAACTTTGCCTCATATCTGTTGCCAATGAATTTGTAACTTGATGCAGGGATATAAGCGTAAACGAAACTTTGGTACCTTCAAGGAATCAGACATACAAATGTCCGTGTGAAACTCAGTTATTGTTTGGTAAACCCGGGGGTAAAGCGTTTCTTGTGTTGAAAATTGGTAACGAAAACCAAATGTTAGCCGCTTAGCTTAAGAATGTGTTCATTTAAATATTTATCTTCATGTCAGTTGCTGGTCAAATGTGAGGGCCAGCCTGTAGTACTTGATTCGTTAATCCAAAAGAAAACAAGCGCGCTTTAAAGTCGATTTAGTAATATTTTAAAATTTACGCTATTATTAAACGTGTTATTATCTGGGTGAGAGTTTTTGACGCATTTCTAATTCTAGCCATTTCAGAAGTTCCAAATGTCAATTTTTCTCGGGGAGCATTCCCCGAGACTCCCCCCCCCCCCCCCCAAACACCACATGGTGCGCTAATTCTTACATTTTCGTCTACCCCCCCCCCCCCCCCCCCCACCACTTCAAATAACCTCGCTGGAATTGTTGAATTGAAGAACCTGACCCCGTTACCCTTATCTCTGAACTCACAATTTCTCTCAGGATGCGCTGAATTCTGTCTTCTTCCATTGCCGCCATGTTGTTGGTGCTTGGTACAGCCTCGCTTTCATTCTTCGCGGGATGCGGGTCAGCTCATTTGCATAAGTTTGCACGCCGATATATATATGTCGAAACTGTATCCGCAATATATGTCGAAAATTACATCATCGGCTTGGACATATATTTTGTAAACTGTGGACATATATTTTGTAAGCTGTGGACATATATATTGCAATTTGGACATATATATTACAATTTGGACAGATATATTGCAATTTGGAGATTGCCGTCCAAAATGCCCGAGTTGAGTTTTATTAAAAATCAGCCTTTGCTGAAAACCATATATAAAATGGCTCCCATCATATCCTACAAAAAAGGAAAATCGCTTAAAGACACACTAGTCGTCAAAGCGAAACTTGAAGGCTCGGCATAACGCGGTCGCAACCACAAAACCACAGAGGGGAGTCTGTGTAGGCCTGTCACGAACCTTTTAACTTCCATCAGCCTCCAGTTTGCGTTCTACGTCTTTCGAGCTCTTGAATTTACGACCATCTGGATCGACGTAAGTAAGGGGCGGACCATTAGAAATCTTGGGAGGGGGGGTGACAATTACCAAAAAAAAATCCTGCAAAGGAAAATTGTCTCAAAAAAAATTCCTGCAAGCAGTTGACCATAAAAAAATAAAATCCTGCAAGCTAACCGGCTATATATACATATCTTTATTTATTTATTTTAAACTGCCTCAAAGGTCTATCTGGTACATATACCGATATCTTAATTTAGTATACATGTATACTGAAACAGTGGATAGCATTGTTGGCGCGCTCGGATTGGCTACTGAAACTCGGAATATTCACCTCCCAGCAATTTGCGTGCGAAAATTGTAATCGTTAATTGACAGGAATAAATGAGTTAAAAAGCATCATTTTCGTTATATTATGTCACTGTTTCAGTATATATGTCCACCACTACCCGGCACCTCCACTTCGGTGAATAGTTGTTAAATAACCAAAACCTTGTTTATGTACATATTTGAAAACACTGTAAACATCATGAAATATGTAACCTGCTCTACAGATTGTCCAACCGTCCCGATTTCGTCGAGATTACCCCGATTTTGCTTGAAAATCCCGAATCCCGACCAATATGTGATCGGGATAGGAAAAATCCCGATTTTGACATTCGGTTCTGTCATTTTCGTCAAATTCTCGTAATACTTACTATACAAAAAGACGAAATTGCGTATACTTAACTCTGATATCCAGATAAACTAAAAAAAACAGCAAGAAATATAAAATGAAATCGAGTACTTGTATGTGGAGCCACACAAAGAGACGCAAAGCGACGAGAAGCCACATCAATTCGCCAAACATTTTTGACAGAAATTGTTGTCTCAGAACACTAGAAATGGAGTTTCAGAGCATCAAGATTTCAAAATTTTCTGGTGGGGCATGCCCCCACACCCCCCTAGCGGCTCGCGCCTTCGGCGCTCGACCACTCCATCTCAATTCTTATTTCTCCACATATTTTATGCAACGGTTCGACAGTCTGACTTGAATCTACTCTCCAGAGTTTAATACAAAAAATGAATTGGGCCAAGTATAAAAAAAATTGGAGCTTGCACGCATTTATAAAGAAAATCTGAGAAAAAAAAAAACCTGCAGGCTTGCACCTCCCCCCCAAAAAAATCCTGCAGGAAACTCAGGCCGAAAAAAAAATTCATACACTGAAAATTTTTTGACCCCCCTCCCAGGATTTCTAATGGTCCACCCCTAAAGTGCACTCGATTCCCACATTCGCGAGTAACAATTTTCCACCCAGCTTCTTCAAGTCGAGCAGCATTCAGCCGAATTCTTGAAGCACTTCCTGAGCCACGAGCTTCGTGAAGACTTCTCGACAAGTCCTTCAGATCGCTACCGGCTATAAATAAATATAACTCTTTCTTTGATAAATAAACTTCTCCATATATAATGCTTTCTTTGATAAATAAACTTCTCTAAATCTTTTTGTTATGCATGGTTCAATTCCTACAGTTACCATCTCCCTCCCGGGAAACCCCCGGGACAAAGTCGGCCCTTGTGGCCCGGGGGTGGGGAATTTTGCAAGTATTCTTGTCCCGGTGGTAGGGTTGGGGATAATCTAGGTGCGCAAGGAATTATGGGGCGAAAATTTCGTCGAAGCACATAGCAGACGACATAGCTCAACAAGCGGACTTCTTTGCTGGGAAATCCTTACAATTTGTTAGTAATTGGCTGAAAGAAAACAATTTGGCAAAGTTAAAGCCTGTATTTAAAGCGATAAAAGCCAAAGAAACACGAGCAAGGAAGAAAAACAATGGAAGAAATGCTTCCTGATATTTGTAGCCATGCGAGTCTAGTCCAGTCCATGTCTATTTTGACTATTTTGTAAACTGTTCGGCGGATTTATCTAATAAATATTTCTGTCTTCTTAAGAAACGGTGCAGCCTGCTTTTGAGTGTCCCGGGGGTGGGGAATTACCTCTTTCTTTGTGCCCGGGGGTGGGGAATAGGACGCCAAGTGAAGAAAAGATAGCAAATTCCCGGGGGTGTTCCCGGGTAACTGTAGGAATTGAACCATGCACTATTTTCTTTCCAAATCGTCTACCGAGCGAGTCTCAAACAAAGGAATTCGAACGGCGTCCAGCTGTCAACACGCAGTAATTATGGCGAGCGAGGTGTCGTTGCTAGGTGAACTCGTTATGGCACCCTCTGATTGGTTTCGCGGGAAAAACAGACCCACAAAAATGGTCAATAACGCCATATTTGGGAGAAGATTTTGTGCTTTACCGCTGTAAAAAGTTACTGTGGACACAAAAACATGGCCGCCGTCAAAATGGTGAGGAATCGTTCGTAAGTGTGGATTTTTCTCACGTTTATGGCCGAAAAATGGTCAGAAAAAGAAGACAAGTCGTGATAGGACCCTACATTCGTTAACCTTACTTCTGAACTATATATCGCCTAGGTTTGAAACTTGGCAGGGCAAAACTACATGGAGAAAGGAAACTTTTTGCCGCAGTGCACACTCTAAGTTGGAATAGTTCTCGAACAAAAGGATCTCACATTTCGCTTTGTTAAAATTTTATAATTTTCGCCATAAAAGAATGGAAATGCAAAAGAACAAAGTGCAGTGCGTTGTAAAGTCGCATTTTTGGATATACTAATTGTGTCCCAAATTTCAAAGTGAAATAATGAATCCCTGTCCAGAATTGAGCAATTAAACAATTTCGGGGGGGGGGGGAGGGGGGGGGGGAGAATGACCACTCCACTTATCTTCTTGAATTCCACACATTCCATAATAGCTCTCCCACGAACTTTTTTTTTCTGGAACTATAAGAAGTAAACAATAAGTAATAGTAAAATGCCTCTGTTAACCTTAACTTATCTTTGAAAATAAACCTCTTAAAACGTGTCCAAATTTGGCCAAATTAGCCTACCTTAACAGGGGTCAGTAAAAATGCCGTACTGCCCGCCGTGCCGATTTTTAATTGCCATTTGCCAGTAAACCTTGTCTAGACTAAATTCTTCACGCAACTGATCAGTTTCGCGGAAAATGATATCCTATTCTAGACCAAAAATCTCTGATAACTATACCCTATCCCAGACTAAACTGCCTGAAAACCATACTCTTCACAGCGGCACATACCTATATAGCTCATATATGGGAGTACCCTCCCCCCCCCCCCCCCCCCCCGGTCCAAAATGGTGTTGCTGATTTTTCAGATGTGTGTAACTTTCCCTTTATACGTATTTTTGTATAGAAGAAACACAATAAGTTTGTGACAGAAACGAAATGAAGGAAAGCCGGACAACCATTTTTAAAACGAGGTATCGCAGAACATTTCTGCCAATTTTCAGAATTTTCAGTCCAATCAGCTTAATAAAAACGTAATGACATACATGAGTGATTTTCCCTTTTGTGTGTCTGTACTGAAACGTCTCGGTCGACTTCTAGTGAGTGTTGATTTCCAAGATGGAATCTTTAACGAGATATCGCAGAACATTCCTGCCAATTTTCACAATTTTCAATCCAATCAGGAAACCTGCACGGACTCCCCATGTGGCTTCTTAGGTCCCGTCGCATGGTAGCCTTCCAATGCGATGAGGTCATACCTCTAAAAGAGTTGAAAAACAACTCTGCTATTAACCTCAAAAAAAGCGAACAAAGATACAACAACAGTCATGATCAATAAGACAGAAACAATAAAAGAGGCCCAAGTGCAACTCGACAGGAAACAAAAAGCATAAGACGCAAAGAGCATTGATATCTAATTATTTTTCTTCTTAGGACAAATAGGTTTAAAAGACAAGACTCAAAAGATTAGGAGTACAGTGTCTGTTTCTAACGAACGGCTGTAATACCGGTCGCATGAACTTGGCGTTACTGTTTTGCTAGTCCCTTTCTATGTTCTATTTTTCTGAAACCATGTTATTGTTGCAGTTACTTTTAACCGAGTAAGTGATTTTTTGTGCGCTTTTATGGGTAAGCTATACACTACGTCATTTCACTGTGATATAAAATGGCATTTTCACTGTGTTCTGACCTGTATTTTGTACAATCTGTATTAAGCGATCAGCCTGTATTAAGCGGTCACTTAGCCACTCCCCGAGGGTGACCGCTTAATACAGGTTCGACTGTAGTTTGTTGTCTCTGGCTCGGATATATAATTCGTCTCTAGTATAATTAGGCCCGGGAATTAAGGCAAACTCAAATGGAGTGCGTACGATGGGCTCGCCAACTTCGCTAAACTTTGACTGATTACATCAGCGCGCACGGCGAAATAAACAATAGGAATAATATAAACAAAGGGAATTTCCCTGTCGTTTTCGTGTCTAGAATATATGGAATGGTCTATCGGAAATGATGCGTCTCGGAAAATATTCACCGAGTCTCGAATTCTCGCCATTTGAAATTGGAGTCTCGGAATCTCGGGCTCGCTATAATTTTTGAAGTCTCGAATTTTGATAATTTGAATCTTGGATTCTCATAATTTTTCTCGTAAATCTCAGCTACCGTTGGAGATTTTAGTTTTAGTATTATCGGCCCGACATTTTCTAGCAATTGGAGTCTCGGTCTCGGATTTTTTAGAGGTAAAGTCTCAGGCTCGAATTTGATAGAAACGCGTAAAGTCTCTGTCTCAAATTTTTAACAAGGGTCTCGCGGTCTCGCAAAGTCTCGATTTTACCATTCTGTACCGCTATATTTATCTCATCCGCACTAACGCGGTCTAGGAATGCTATTGAATTTCAAACAGTGTGATAAAAATGTTAATAAATGTTTTTTGCACTTCAATGTTTGTCGATTGACTTTCAAGATGGTGTTAACGACTTGAATGTTAGCGCGACTGAAAGTATATTTTTCTCTTTTGTCTGCCGAATGACGCAAAAGAATGCTCAAAAATGTAATTGAATGTTGATTAAAATGCAAAAATCGTTACTGAATCTGAATTACGCGCAAATGTTCATTTTTTGGCGCTAATGAATGTATCTTAGCGCTATTGGTCGCCATTTCACGCGAATGAATGCGTATGATATTTTCTGGTAATGAACAGCAAAAGGTGTAAATGGCATAAGAACATGGACGTAACGACATTACGGCGATGTTACGCAAATTCGCAAATGCAAAACACAACATATGTCGGTAAATTAAAACAGAAAATTCCTATTCCCTTTGCCATTGTTATGAAGTCAATAATAATCAACTCCATGATAATAATCAACTTAAGAATCAACTCCATGATCTACTTGAAAGGGTTTTTAACACCAGAGGAAAAAATTTCATAGCAACCAATAATTTCCACACATTCTGGGCTAATGATAGGAAATCTACGAAGTACACTTACTTCTCCTGTAGGGAACTGTGCCTCGCTATTGACTTTCTTATCGACAATATCTACGTCCGCTTCGGAAACACAGTTTTTCGGCAAATTATTGGCATACCTATGGGCACTAACAGCGCACCTTTGTTGGCTGATCTGTTCCTCCACACCTTCGAGTATGACTTCATGCTAAGAACAATGAAGCAAGATATGACCATAGCTGTCCAATTTAGCAATACCTTTCGTTATATCGACGATTTATTGAGCGTTAACAATGAAAATTTTGGAAATTACATCAGCGACATTTATCCGTCGGACCTGGAACTAAAGAACACTACCTTAACATCAAATGAGGTGTGTTATCTGGACACGAGAATCAAGAATGGTGACAGCAACACACCTTTCCATCTCAGTGTCTACGACAAGAGGGACGACTTCTCATTTCGGATTGTCAATTTCCCTCATATGGACAGCAACATTCCAGCCAATCCGGCTTATGGTGTTTATATATCTCAATTGGTAAGATATGCTAGAATTTGCACATCGAAGTTGGATTTTATGCATAGACTTCGCCGACTTTCATCACGTCTCCTTCACCAAGGGTTCAAATCTTCACTCCTTCGTAAATCATTTACTAAATTCTTCAAACGCCACAGTGCCATCATTGAGAAATATGGCACTACACTACGAGAAATTAAACTAGCAATCCAGAATTGAGAAACACCGCCGTATCCTTTGTTATTTCAGATCCTTTATATTATTCTAGCGCCCCTATTTAATTTCTATATTGCTTCTATTTAGGTTAATGCAAGTGCGCGCGCGCGCAATTTTCCTTGAGTCGTGCGCGTGCTTAGCTTGTTTAGTTGACGTGTGTGCTTAGTTCGTTATTTAACGTACTACATTTATTTTGCGTTGTTTTCCTACATGATATGTCTTGTCAGTAACTGTGCTCACACTGTGGGTGGCTCCTCCTAAAATGTTCTGCAATTGGTATAGGATTTAATGGAGCCGAAACCAATTGTGGAATTGCACGCATTTTGGGCATCCTACTGATGAACAGTTACGAAATTCAGATATATTTAGTAGCCACATTTATTTGCGGTCTGTCCCCTTTGAATACATTCTAGTAGTCTCTATAGTTCCCATAGTATGTTCGTGTGGTTCATGTAGTTTCTATAGTCGCTGTAGTTCCCAGTCGCTGTAGTTCCTGTAGTTCCTGTAGTTCCTGTAGTCGCTGTAATTCTACCCTGCGAGCAGTGGATTCTCCTACGCCGAACGAGAGAGAAACCGCTGCGAGCATCCGTTAGCTTTTCTATGGAGCATGCGCAGCCACGTGACGCCGCACGTGATGCATTTGACGTCAGTTACTCTCGTTTCGCGGGAAAAATATTTCCCGTGGCAATTTAATGGTTCCTTGCGTAGAAAACAAAAACTTAAAATTATCTTCAAAGGAAGGGCGAAAATTTTGGTTACTTTGTCAAGTTTGGCAGATTAAACAACACTGTATACAATGCAACGATCCTTTCTATCGAAAGTTAACGATAAGATGGGTTTAAAATCTGTTTTTGTTTGTTTGAACGGTTTGTTTACATCGAGCTGTGCTATTCGCGCGCTAATCACGCCATCATAATTTGAAAAACCTTTTGGGCTAAAAACTCGGCAAGTTTGCGTTATATACTCATTTTTTCGACGTTTGTAACTTGGAAAAACTTTAAAAAGATGTTCTATTGAATTTGTTTTGTTTCAACGAGCAATTTATGGCGTGAAAAGTCGGCGTTTTCGAAACTTGTTTAAATTATACTCGCGGATGAGTGCATGCGTGAGAGGCTAAACAAGTTTGCAAACTTGTTTTACCGGTTCAAAGTTAATTTATTCGTCCATGGCGCTGGACGGCGGCTCGATCAAAGGAACTAACGGATGCTCGCAGTGGTTTCTCTCTCGTTCGGCGTAGCTCGGCGTAGGAGAATCCACTGCTCGCAGGGTACTGTAATTCTTGTAGTTTCTACAGGAACTATACAAGAACTACAGCGGCTACAAGAACTACAAGAACTACAGCGACTACAGCAACTACAAGAACCGTACAGCGACTATAGAAACTACAAGAACTACGAGACCTATAGTGATTACTAACGAGAAATACATATATTATAAATAATTATTGACTTCATAAAAATGACTTTATCACCCAGAACTGTCTATGAATACGGAATCAGTGACTACATAGCTAGCGCAAAATAGTAAAAATCTGAAGGACTGCCTTACCGTCTTCTCGTGATCAGACCAGAAATGTAAAGTAAATGAACCATATAAAATAAGGGATGGACCATTAGAAAAGTGATGGGGGGGGGGGGGGGGGGGTGGGAACTTTGGGAGAGGCAAGAAATTTTTTTTTTGTCCACCTAAGGTGGAAATCTTTTTTTTTTTCACTCGATGGCTGGAATATTTTTTTTTTATACTTTATTTTTTAATTTTCCTTGGGCATATTTTTTTTTTGCGATAATGCGTGGGAATATTTTTTTTTCTTAATAATTTACTGGGAAAAAAATTTTTTTTTGCTTTTGCCCCACCCCCCCCCCCCCCCCCCATCACTTTTGTAATGGTCCATCCCTAATATTCTCTATTTTCGAATAGGCCATTTGCACGATGACGTCATTTGACTACTACTACCAGAATCCTTCAGTTTTTTGTTTTGTAGTGCAAATTAGGGCTATTGTTATTTAAACCGCACTGGGATTACAAAATTGTAAATAAGAAAGGAAAAACGAAATGAATTCTGGTAGTAGTAGTCAAAAGACGTCAGCGTGCAAATGGCCTATTGCCCTCAAAATTTTGCATAGACTATTGTTTTGAAATGTTCTTGAGAATATGCAGTCCTCCCAAGAGTATTTACAAACAATAGTTTATGCAAAATTTCGGGGGCAAACAAAGTATATTATGAGCAATTCGAAAATAGAGAATTGAAGCGTTCCTGACTGGGGTGAATGAATAGATCATTATAATTGCAAATTTGTTTCAATACATGACCAGCCGCATGGCTTAAAGGGAGGGTTTCACGGTTCGGCGCATGTGCAACCTATGAAGTTACCCATTTAATTTCATGGTTTAGACCAATCGGAAGCGAGTAGATAACTCCGGCGGGAAATTTGCCCATGAAAATGTCGCGGTAAGTCAACTGATTGAATGGTTGATCATGCATACCCATGTTCGCCATGAAAGCCACCAGAGCGTAGAATAAATCCTTCGGGTCAAAGGTTTTATTCGGTGTTGACTTTGACGGTGTTATTTGTTGAAATTTTCTGTAAATTTTGGTCATCCTTCGCTTTGTTTGGACTAATTATGGTGTGTGATTATTGAAGTAAATGTGAGTGGTTTTTTAACCGATAAAATTGGTAAGAAAGCGAATAAAGCATTATAATCTGTGCACATGCGCCGAACCGTGAAACCATCCTTTAATATCAGCGATGGCGCCACCGCAAATGAAAAAACCTATTGTTTCACGATCAGAGAAGAGTAGACACCGTAGACAAGACAAGAGTTTCACGATCAGAGAAGAGTAGACACCGGACTGGGGAAGGGGGAAGGGGGAAGGGCGGCGAAGCCTGTGAACTCGCCTTTGATGCCGCCTTTCCGCTCCCTAGTAATTATCCTGTTATTGTCACAAGTTAATATATCAACAATTTGTCATGTTTTTATTCCGTTGAATGCATCGGTAGTAGTATAAAAATAGACAGGCTAAACACGACTCCCACTCTCGGATTATAGTGTTTCCGGCCACACGGTAATAGGCATCTTACATCCGAGTCTCAAAAAGCCGTAGTCCGTATTCCACTGCAATGAAATCATGAATTATTGCAATAATTTTTAGCTCCTTATATTAGTAAGTTCTGTAGTTGAGTAGTGTGTCTCAGTGGAGCTAGGATAATCATAGGATAAACTGAGTATGAATTTTTTTTTTTTCAGCATCACAATTTTTTTTTGGGTAATTGCCAGGCCCAACCCCCTCCCCCCTCCCCCCACAAAAAAAATAAATGGTCCGTCCCTAAGAAAGCTAAGTGAAAGTCTTAGTTTTCTTAGCCCCTGATGAATTTTAGTTTTGTCTAACCGAAATATTGGGCAAATATTATTAAAAGAAATCGAACGAATTTGCTGTCTGATATATACAGCTAGGATAAGTCGGGTTCGAATCACGCAACAGCGAGGGCTCAAAAAATGGACAAATATGCCTCTCGAATAAAGCTTGAAGATCGCCTGCTAAAATAGTATGTAGCGATAATTCATCCCAGCTAGTTTGGAACAATGCCGGTTAAGCTCATATGATGTTTCAATTTAAGATAATTCACTCTACACCAAAGAAAAGCTGAAGAAAGCTTCTCTCGCCTTGTGTGATATTTGCTAACTTTGCAAGCTTGAAACTCATACCTTTGTTGGAAGGGCGTTAGGGGGACTAGCGGCCTTTTCCAACACTCGATAGATGCGACTTGATCAATCAGACCTTCTTCAATCAACTCAACTCTTTTAATCCAGAACTCGCTTTTACAGGTCTTTACAGTTCAGCTTATACTCACAAATCTGATCAGAAAGTTCGTCTCGTAGCTTTTATCTGGGCTGAGAATGAGCTATCAATCAAAGTCACTATCATGTCAAACCGTAAGGCAGGTCAACGTAAGCCTTAATATGATTGGCTAAGACAAATCATTAACATATATTCCTTCGAGTTGTTTATCAGTGTCAAAGCTAACTTTTCATCCAATTTTCTCTACCATTTCCGAAATGCCCAGCCAAAATAAAACTACGAAAGAAATATAAAAATTACAAGGTACATTCTTATTGATTAACATTTAGGAGTTATAGTAAGTTCACAAATAAAAGTTGTTGTTTACAATTCCTGCACAATCATTGATTACTAGCACAGAGTCACTTAATCACAGCTTCGTGGGTCGGACTTTAAGTACCGCCCTTTCCATATCATTAAAGGTAGAAGTAAACAAGCATGTCCATATTACACGGAAAGTCCTTGAAGGATCTTTGGTACACAATAGATCCTTTATTACTTAATACTACCCTTTTATCGTACATTGCGTGTCGTGCGATCAGGGTCCAAAAAGTAATTAAACAGTCTCGATTAATGACCGAAGAAATCGCCTAAATCGTTGTAGTTTTACAGAAAAATGAAACAGAGAAATAAGAATAAGTTACTCTAACTAGAATTACTATTTCCAGATAGCGCGCTTAGAAAAACTTGACCCGAGCTTTATTTAATTAACTTGATAAGACCCTTATCGCTATCAGTGCACAAAGCCCATTAATACGTAAGCAATTTCGTAATGGTAATTGCTTCTACTTACAGAAAGGTCCTAGTCACGAAATATGGATAAGCTAAAGTTTCTATGAAACATAAACTGGTATGTTCTCGAAAAAGGTATGAAGGCTTCACGTTAATCGAAATGAGTAAGAAAGACATTTTCCAGTAAGGACATCGCGAAATGTCAACCAGAAGTAGGGGTCAAATCATAACCCAATTGATCTTAAGGTGAATAACATTATTGCAAAACTAAAGACCCGATTAAGATCGTTTGTTCCGTTAATTAATTTGTTTTGAAGTACTGAGTGATAATTATATCGCAAAGCTCTTGCCCTGTACCAAAATCATACCAGAGAAACATTAGTTTTATCACTACGAAGAATCACTTTCAAGAGTTCAAGTTAAGAGCGAGTTAACAACATTTTTAAGTGCTTCAAGATTATATAATTCTTATTGCATATATTTTTAACACCAAAAACAAGTCTCCCTTAACTTTAAAACGTAACTATAATTAAACATATGTGACGTTTCATTGCTTGCATTTTTATTGTTTTACACCTTGCAGCATATGTTAGCCAAATGTTCCCATGTTCAACATTTCTGGGACGAATTTTGCTCATGATGGCAAATATGCACAAATGAACATCTAAGTCTTTCCACGTTGACTATCACTTACGGCTTTATTAACAACTCCAAACTCCAACACGTGCTCAACTACTGTATGCTCGTAGCAAAATATTTTATTTACAAGTGTTTCTTGTCAGAAGAAACACTGAATTTTTCTCTCTTCAAACTAGAGTTGAGAAAACGCCTTGAAATCGAAAAATACATTGCTTTCAAGGAAAGCAAAGGTGATGATTTCAATAAAAAGTGGCGTCCCCTCCAACCATTAATTTCCAGCATTTCACTGGCTTGCAAAACAACACCAAACAAAAATCTAAGTTATGTTTGGCATAAAATTTCTGCAACTATTTCATCTGTCCATTTTTAAATTGACTCAATAAGATTAATGCTTACTAGTTCTTTTTTTGTCTTTGAACTGTTACTACATAACTGCTACTATGATAATTAGTGTTTGATATTAATACTATTATTAAAACAATGCGTATGATGATAATTTTATACTACGCTAAATAGCAGTAATCACTTTCTATGAGCTTGGATGTAGATTTTATGTACGTATTTTAAAATGAACAATAAAAAACTGAATAAAAAATAACTAATTTGTTGTAAATGAATATAAACAACAATAAACGGCTTAAAGATGAAAGAAAAGAAAAAGAAAAAAAGAAAAAAAAATCTGCTATTTGTGAATACAACCAACAGTCTGCAGAGTATGGCAGAACTCGACGAGATCTCGCGCGTGCAGAGCCATTTTTAGCCGCGTGCACCGCGTGCAATACGACCGGAAGTCCGGAACTCACGCGTGCGTGGTTGATGATGCCGCTTTAATAAAAAAAAAAAAAAAAACGGTGAACACGATTTGCCCGGCTGCTTTGAACTTCTAAACCGTCCTTCTTTTTTTTCTCTAACAAGTTAAATAATTTACTAACTTGACCTTTTTGACGTGTTTCAATTTAAAAAACAACGAAGTTCTTGCTTATTTACCTCCCGTTGCCCCCTGTACTGAAGAAACATGACAAACAACTGAAATCACTCCATAGACAGACAGACAGACAGACACCTTTATTTAAAAATAAAATTCTATGTTCTCCCAGGGTAGTCCCTTCAGAGGGTTAAAAAAAAACCCACTGCTATCAATGGGAGCCCTGGGAGAAACATAATTAACTAAATTTAAATATACAAATAATGAAAAAAATATATATATCTTTAAAAAACAATGCATTCCCAGCTTAGTGCTCTGCATTATGTTCTGCATGCATGATGTCACTGAGTTGCAAACAAGTTCCAGGTGTGTTATGGCGACCGGAAAAGGTCAGAACGGTCGATTAAACAATATTTTTGTAAATAAAGCAAGGACCACTGGGACAAACAGCACGGCGAAGTGAAGCCGGATCTTGGTGTAGATCAGGATCAGCAGTATTGAATAAAACTTAAAACTAAATGCAAGGCTGATCGGACAGCTATAAAGGGTATTTTATTGCCCAATATTTCGGTTAGGCAAAACTAACCTTCATCAGGGGCTACAAAGAGCTAAGTAAAAATGGAATAAAACGGTTACAAGATATAAAATGATTCAAATAAAAGATTAAATATGATTGGTTAACAAAAATAAACAGTAGAAACGTTTAAAAAGGCTACTATAAAAATGGAAATATATTAAGTTTCATCGCGCCTGTTCATATTTTTGTACTCCGTTAAGATGAACTTGATAACTTGATGTCCATGACTACAGATATCTGTATTCAGTCGATTAAACAAACAAAATACATATTTCAAGCAACAGTAAGTTCGTGCTTCAAAATGCAGGAAAATGTATCTCCGGGAGACTAAAATTTAAAAATTTTCCCGGGGAGACATGCCCCCGGATCCCCCTAGAGGGGAAGGGCCTTCGGCCCTTCCCATCGTGCATGTGCCCACCTGCTCAAACTCATTTCTCTCCTGTTTTAAATCTTAATGAAACCCCTGCTAGTTCTCTTGAATCTAGTTCTCTGCTAGTTCTCTTGAATCTTGAACGACTTTATTAACAGGCTATCACTCCTATCAGCTTGCATCATTATGTAACTGAAGAGACGCTAAGATCAGGACGCAATGCTCGCCTTCTCATTGCAGTTTTGCTTAAAAACAGGTAACTACAAGTATTCTTCAAAAGCTTCATACTTCTCAGTTTTACAGCTGCCACGTGCAATGCTGCGATTCTGGAGTACGAAATGAACGTTTAGAAAAAAGGCTCAAGCATGCACTTGCCATACTCTGCAAAATGAACCAATGGGCCGGCCACTACCGACCATTGCTTTAATGTACGTGGATGCCCATGGTCAAGAAGCACAACAAGGGATCGGTGCAGCAGCGGACTGCAACAACTTCTGATCACTTCTCGCGGGAATATTAACAATCAAAATGAGCCAATTATAGTCGACCATGATCGTGGTACAAATGGTTACGCGTAAAAAAAAAAACCTCTAAGGTTAGTTAGAAGGCTCGCCATTCATATATTGTCCTAATCCTACAGGAACCTGCCGTTGTGTGTCCACAAAGTAGAGAATCGTAGACAAAGCATTTACTGTTTTAAAAAAGTTACTGAATTTGTGATGACTGTTGAATCAAATTATAGATTCAATAGAATGGTACATTATGTTAGTTATTAGCCTTCAGCTGGGTCCATGTTTATATGATCGATCGATGGAGCGTGTCGTAACCTGATCCGAGAGGAACTGGCACTAGCAAACAAAATGGAGGGTGAACGCCACGGAGCTCTAAACGCTGCAAAGCTTACTTGATTTGGCCTATTTCTGCGAGGAATTTTAAAAGACAATTGGGTAAAATTTTTATTTTTTTCTCATTTCATTTTTTTTTTTTTATGATCCGAGTCGATCCGGGTCGATCCGGGTTGATCCGACCCGGACTGGATCCGGTCCAATCCGATCCGAGTTGATCCGTTCCGACTTTTGTACCTGCCTCTTTCCTTTCTTCTCTTCAGGTGCCGCTTTCTCTTTTTTTCTGTCGTTCCTAATACCTCGCTGCTCACAACAAGAGTATTTTTGCGCCATTTAAAGGGGCTGATATTTCCGTTTGGTCATCTGCAGCTCGCGTTCGCCGTCCTTCCGAACAAAAAGCAACTGAACACAACGGTAACGGTGAAGCTCCGGGGCTTACGTTATTCCGCGAAACGAAACGAAACGAAATGAAAAATATGATAAGGAAGCAAAAGCAAAAGGGAACGATGGCACTAAGAATTATTCCCTTTCTTCGAAAACTGTCCTCGGTAGATGGCGGCGGATTGGTAATCGACGAAGCAAGGTTCGCAGACTATTTTTATAAGCGCCCTCTGCCTTCGAAAATTATCTTGTTAGATAAAGCAAATACTGCCTCATAGATGCGACAAGAAATTTGCCCTCTTTTCGAAAGCTGACCTCGCTAGATCCCTTGTTTCGCAAAATACCAATGGCGGCCGATGATCTGCCTTCGAAAATTATCTTGTTAGATAAAGCAAATACTGCCTCATAGATGCGACAAGAAATTTGCCCTCTCTTCGAAAGCTGACCTCGCTAGATCCCTTGTTTCGCAAAATACCAATGGCGGCCGATTGGCCATCGACGAAACAAGGTTCGCAAACTATTTTTATAAGCGCTCTGCCTTCGAAAATTATCTTGTTAGATAAAGTAAATACTGCCTTATAGATACGACAAGAAATTTGCCATAATAATTAGCTCAGGTGTTGTCAGCATTACGTCAGTAAGTGTCAAAAACAAAACAAGAACTTGACCGCGACCAGAGCACATAAGCCTCGAAGAGAGGGACTGCTCTCATTTTGGTAAATGTAAATGTAATGAGGGTGGTGAATAGGTTAGCCGGTCAACCGATTTGGCTAAAAAAACTGCTCGGATTTCGGATTTTGAGGATATATTTTACGGATTGGCGGATTTTGAACATTTAGCGGATCACGTATTTCTTCAATATTTCAGCGTGGATTATGGATTTTGTTTGTTTTGAAGGGCGGATTGTGGAACTTAACTTGGCGGTCTCTTTCAATTTATTTTTCTGTTTGATTTAGAACAACTTAGATCATCAGATCTTTGACCTTCAATGTCATCAGACTCCAGAACACATCAGAACACTCTATGACCCCAGGATCCCAGTTTCCGGCCAGACAAAAAGATTTTTTCCTCATCAGGTGTACCATCGGCACAGTCAAAATGGAGGGTCAGGTCATTGAGACAAAGACAATCGATTGCGTGGCATTTTTCTACCGAGAAGGTGCCAAAGGCGATGACTTCCTTAAAAAAAGCATGTTTCGGTGCTGCGTCATACATAATTTATAGTGACATTTTTAAAATTTGGGCTTGAACTTTGGCTCTATTTGCTTGGTACACTGTTGATAATTCTGATTTTTTATTTACCGCATAGGTCTGTCACTCAATGTTGAGCATTTCAAAGAAAACGTTTTTTTTTTGGTATCTGAATAGATTTACAAAATAAATCAACTGATTTTACATCATCCTGGCTTAATTAGCAACATTTCTTGTCTCCTGCAAAATGACTGTCCTGTCACTGTCCTTAGGGTAAACAAAAGTACAGAAGAAAAATATATAAACCAGAAAAGACGGAACTAATTTCATTATGTATATGCACTGTGGTGGACCAAATACACTGTATAACAACCAGTACAAGTAACATTTACATGAAATCAATATGAAAAGGAAAGGCTCGTAAGGTTTCCTTCACAAATCTTTAATTTTCACTTAAAGATATTCAGTAACATATTTCCTGAACATTTACTTGGCGGGAAATATTTTAAAGGATACTTTACTGATTTTTACTGAAAAGTAAAGGCTCGTAAGGTTATCCTTTACAAATCTTTAATGTTCACTTAAAGATACACTGTACTTAGTCACATATTTCCTGAACTTTTACTTGACGGGAAAAATCTTAAAGGATACTTTACTTGATTTTTCATTACAACTTAAACATTCTTAAAGAATTATTTCCTTAACCTTTCATTACGCAACTTAATGGCAACTTAAGGACGTTCGCGCGAAATCTTCTACAAGACAGATTTTTTTCAAACTTATGCTACGGTCTGATAATGAGTTACTGATGTCAGAAATGCAAAAAAAAATCGCGGGTCATCGAATTGATTTAAGAGATATAGTGTGTAGAAATATTCCCTGTTTTTGAAAAGTGAATCCTCGTACTGCATGGCATGGTGTCCATGGCTTTTTGTCCAATATCAAAGATGAATCGCTGGGGAGAAACTATTATATTCAAATGTTATCTAAGTGGGCCTGGTTCGTAAATAATTCGAACTGTTTTCAACCTTTAAATGAGTTAACCCTTTAAAGGGGGCATTCTTAAACAACATACAGCTGAGATATAGGAACTTTGCGGTAACTTTTTAGGGGTGAAAGATTTTGTTTTATATATATATATATATAGACCCTTTTGCAAAAATATTGACACCTGAAAATATATATAAATATATATTCGTCTTTTGTGTTTGTATCGCATACGTGACGATAGGTAGTAAGTGACGATAGGTAGTAAGTGTAGAACTCAGTGGATATTCGTAAAACAGTGCTCAATACATTAATGTAGAGCGAAGTATATGTTTATGGAGGAAAGAAACAAATAAACTATGCTTTCATCCCGACAAGCCTGTTTCGTGGTTGCCCACTCATTAGGGGATTCAATAAGAATATTCCTTACCGTCGCTTCTTATATACAAAATAATTTACATAATAACAATAACAAATCTATGCGGCGCGAAGTTTAACAGTTCAGCTGTTGCGTAGAAGGGCTTTGTTTCTATGGCGGCAAGAAGACACGAGTTCATTACGTTTGTTAAGTGTAGAAAGTTTCGGTCGGCAAATGATTAGAAATTTTTCCTTTAGGCAGAGGTTGCATCTTTTGCTTGAGCTGTTGTACGGTGAATGCGAAGACAGGATGCGCCATGAAATATAGTGTTCGATGTTGTTGTCTTTGAGAGTCCAGATGTACTTGCTTAGTTCAGTTGAGTTCTGTGTTTAGAGTGGCGGAATGATGCGGTGTGGTTTCGGTATCTTGTTTTGAAGTCGTTTTCCGTGAGTCCGATGTATGTTTCTGTTGTGTTGTTGTCGTTGCGCGTGACTGTAGCTTGGTAGATGACTGATGATTGTAGGCAGTTTCCGTCGAGTGGGCATGTGTTCTTTTGTCGGCAGTTGCATGTCTTCTTGTCTTGAGTGGTATTAGAGTTAGTTGTGGCGGCGTCGTTGGCTTGCGTGGATGACTTTAGAATCTGCTTATTATGGTTATCAATTATCTGTTTGGCGTTATTCATGCAGCTGTAACTTATTTTTATGGTGTTGCGGTTGAAGATTTTTCGGAGCTTGTGATCTTTAGGGAAGGGCGAGGAACTCGTATCCGATTTTGGTGCTGGTGTTTTTGCTAAATGGAGGGTTATACCAGATGATGTTGTTGCGTTGTCTGTTTTTCCGTCTGTTTGTTGTTGGAGGTTCATACTGTAGCTATAGCGTGTATTGGTAGCCGCTTTCGTCGAGTGCTTTCTGGTATGGAGGGACGGCTTTGTCAAAGGATGCTTTGTCGGAAGATAGGGATGAAAGGCGTTTGTTGATGCCGGCGGGAATGTTCTTTGCAGTGATGGGCAGGTGATTGCTCTCGCGGTGGACGTATTGAAGTTTAGTGTTCGGTTTAGTGAAGGGCTGATAGGTGCTTTGGTTGAGGTTAAATGTGACTTCTAGGAAGTTAATGATTTGTTTGTTAGCTTCTATGGTGATGCGTAGTCCGTTATTATTAAAGATGCGGCATATTTCTTGGTGTTCTCTGTGTCTCTGGGTGAAGCGTTAGTAATGGCTAGTCCGTCGTCTCGGTAAAGTCCTACGTTAATATTTAGGTGCTGGAGTTGAGATAGGAGGAAGCTTCCCACGAGTTCGCATGTTTCGGCGCCGTCGAAGCTTCCCATGGTGACGTCAAATGTCGTGTTGCCTTTCTTTTGCCAGGGTTGGTTCTTGTGGATTAGGATAGAGCTTTTAGCGTGGATTATGATGTTTCTTTCGTCGGCGGTGATGTTATCGTAGTTAGAGGCGAAGTCGAGTGCTTTGTTAAGGAGGTCTTGGCTGATGGAGGGGTAGAACTCTTCAATGTCGAAGCAGATGAAGCTGGAGCCTTGTTTGTTTTTGAACAGATTTGAACCAGTTAATTACGGATGCGGTGTTTTTCTATTGGTTGAAGTTGCATGTTTTTGTGATGTTGCTGTTAATACGGTCGAGGATGTCTTTGCTGACTTTGCCTATCTCGGATTTCGTGGGGTTGATTAGTCTGCAGGTCGGTTTGTTTGCGAAGTTTGGCTTGTGGTCTTTAAGTGTTATGAATGCGTCTTTGTTAGCTGTAGCGTCCACTCTGTCGTCGATTCCTAGTTTTGTCGCGATGTCTTTGTTTTGTTTATGGATGGCTTGTGTGGTCTCAGGTTGCGCTTTCTTGTAAGACTTCGTGATGTTCTTTTCTAGTAGGTCGTTGTACTTGGAGGGCTCTAGTTTGTAAAAGTTCGTAGTTTTGTCGGCGGCGATTAGTAGCTTGGGCTCAGTCTTGATGGAGTCGGTGTCTTCTTTTAGCTTGTTAACCCTATTCGGCCTGGGCTTTTTTTGAGTTCCTGAGCCTGGGGGGGGGGGGGCACATTGTGCCCCCCCTTCGTAACTTCAAGAACATTAAGGCTACGACAATGAAACCTAGAGGGTACATAGTACGTCCGAAACTGTCTCCTTTGCGGTCCGCACAATGGAACGATGACGTCATATGACGTAGTTATTAGGTAATTAGTTATATGGCCGCCATCTTGGATCCGCCATCTTGGATTTCTGAATTTTTTTAAAACCTCTTAAAAACCGTCCAAATTGACTCAAAATTAATCAAAACCAATAAATAAACGCTAAATGACGTGAAAATATAAAAGTTATACCAATAAACATTGTTTTTCTTCATTCAAAGGTATAAATATGCAAATTTCAAAAAACATGCCTGTCAAAATCTTGTTGCCATGGAAACATCAAGTCACGTGATCAAAAAATTGTCATATAAAATTGTTGCCAGATAAATTTCAGGAAAAGTCACAAAGTTTGATGGCGTTTGAATACATATTAAAGAAGTTATGAACGTTCAAAGTTAGCGCGGGCACTTTGTGCCCCCCCCCCCCCCCTCCCCCCCAGGCCGAATAGGGTTAAGGAAGGGGTTGTTAACTTGCTTGAATTTTACGGACTGGATCATCTTTAGCATGTCGTCTTCGAAATCTTTAAGCTCTTCAATGGGAGGTGGGTTCTTGGTAGATTTGAAGCCGTAGGTTTCTTTTGAGCACGGAGTTGTGTCGGGGTTGAGAAAGAAGTGGGCTTTCCAGCGCATTCTACGGAAAAACTGTTCGGTCTTTTCGATGAGCCGTTGTAGGTAGTCGTTGCGTGATGGTAGAATTCAAATTCAAAATTCAACCTCAGCTACTCGACGAAGAATATTCCTCTACCATCACGCAATTTGTGTTTTACAATAAACTTGAACAACTGCAAGCGAAAGATAAACAAGTTAACACTGCTGACAAACTGCTGCAAATTGTTTTTGCGTGGGGAATAATTAAAGCATTAACATTTTATGTGAATAAATTATGTAACGAAAAAAGCTCACACAAAAATTCTTTTCAGCTTAAATCATCGCTAGAAACTTTTGATATTAACACAGCACAACAAAGAGCCGTCATTCAGCAAATTTTAGAGAATCGCGCTCGACGATAATCGCAAAAGAGAGCACAATAACCTTCACAAAGTCAAACATAAAATTCCTAGGCACGTTTTACAAAACTAACGTATTATTTTAAATTTGAAATGTCTTGGAATAATCGGATGAATTTTTGCACCAAGTTGTTTTCGGCTCAGTATTAGTTCTTTCGCGCCGGCGACTGATTTCCTATTTGATTGGAACTTCAAAATTTAAATTTCAAGCAAGTTAAGCTGATTGTAAACTAAATTTAACTGTATGACGAGCTAAGGACCGCTAAGTATTCTTCTCATTGAAGAATTCCAGTTTTAAGTGCACTTTTCACTGTTTGAAGAACTGGCAGCGCCAAAACTTTGACAAAACTCACCGCTTTGTGTTGCCTATTACGTCACTTTCATTGTCTGTACTCTTATTTACCATAGAAATGAGCCAATCAGCGCGCCGGAATTCACACAGTTATTGTAAAAAACAGATCTTTCAATTATGATGGATACATCATCACAATTAAAACAAATGACTGGCTAACAGTTAACGCATTGAGTAACAAGTAGAAGAAGTAAGGAGTAGGCAATGCTCTATTGTTCCACGGCATTTCGCCTTCCCCTCATAAGATTGTTTAGGTTTATCTTACTGAGGATACATCAACCAATGGACATGTTTTTTTTTGATAAAATATACTGTAACTTTATTTTAAAGTGATGTTTCTTTTGTGCTACACGATTTCATCCAATCGTGAAACTCCAAAACAATGGCCAAGAAAGGCTCCTAATTTTACATGTTTCCCACATAGAATTTTGGTTGCATTAAAACTCAGAATAGTTTTCACTCAAAGGGAACCAATCAGTAAACTAGAGAGAAATAAATACACCACCTGGCTAGGTGATGGCAGATTTTCACTTTTTATCCAATGAGATGGACGGTTTCAACAATATCACAATTACCAACTTTCTGCATTCCTTGCCGTTAGTTCTTACTAGGACCATTACTTAAATGAGTAATTCAAAAACTACAACGAATAAATTAAAACTAATAATACTGGTATTATTAATTAACACTCGATTACGCGCCAAGGACAACTGAGAACGAGATATATACATGTATATAACCGTATGACATGCGATTTTTGACATGCTAGTCAGGATGGCCGAGCGGTCTAAGGCGCTGCGTTCAGGTCGCAGTCTACTCTTGTAGGCGTGGGTTCAAATCCCACTCCTGACATGACAATTTTCATTTTTATTTTTTTATGGTAAACAAGAGCCCCTAAAAAAAAAAAATAATAAAGCCTCTGCGTTCAATAGATTTCTTATTTATTCTTTTATAATATATGTATGTTAATCAGCCTTAGCGGCCTCGTTAGCGTGTGCAAAATTAAAAAGAATTTTTACTCTAAAATGAGGCCAGTGAGGCTAATTAGCACACATAAAAGAATAAATAAATCGGCCGCCATTATGAAAGAGGTCTATAAGCTTTCAACTTTACTGCGAGCCACTAAGACGCTCAGCTACTAAATTTGGAAATGTCTTTAAATAATCAGACCTTTCACGTTCAATAATCTAAAACGAACTGAGTCCATCTTCCATGTTCACTTCCTTCGTTTAAGCGGCATAGTGGGTTCGCCTCGCTACAGCAAAACTATATTAGACACGATCATTTCATTTGATCAAGAGTGATCCGAAACTGATCCTCTTCTCCTTCAAGTGTGACTGTAAAGAAACAGATTAGGCGCTGTATAACAAATAGTACGCCCAAAAAGCGTTGGCAAAAATGACCATTACGATAAAGGATTTCAATGAATTATAGCGTAAACAAACCAATGTGTCATCCTTTCTACGTAATTTACATCATCACTCACTCCCACTCGCCCCAGGATCTGAAATCGGTAGCTTTCGGCGTTCGACACATGACCACAAATGGCTCAATTTTTCGCACAAAAATAGGTGCTTCTCCCATTATGGCTGGTCGTCTTCACAGTAGAAAAACGTTAAATTGCATTTTCTTCGAACAAATTGAACATCCCTTGTTATTATGACGAATAAGCCGCTCCACAAAATCACATAGCACTTCAAAATAGGCGCCTCCGATGCGCGGACAGCACTGGGCACCAGAGTAAAATCAAAGCCCATGCAGGCGGATGGGCATGTTTGTCAACCTGTCATTTTTGCCCATTCCCATCATTCACCCCAGCCAGGGACGCTTCAATATTATTTTACATTGCTGGTCTGATCACGAGAAGACGGTAAGGCAGTCGTTCAGATTTTTACCATTTTGTGACCTCAGTTTTCGTTATCGCTAGCTATGCAGTTGTTGATTCCATATTCGTCGACAGTTCTGGGTCAGGGTCTGAAGTCAAAATATATGTATTTCTCGTAGTTCTTGCAGTCACTATAGGTCTCGTAGTTCGTGTAGTTCTTGTAGTTTCTATAGTCGCTGTACGGTTCTTGTAGTTGTTGTAGTCGCTGTAGTTCTTGTAGTTCCTGTAGCCGCTGTAGTTCTTGTATAGTTCCTGTGCGGTCGCTATAGTTCTTGTATAGTTCCTGTGCGGTCGCTGTAGTTCTTGTAGTTCCCACCTGTAGAGCGACTACAAGAATGACTACTAGAATAACAGCGAACTATGAGAACTATGGTGACTACCACAATGTATCATTGACTTTATAATAATGGCAAAAGAAATAGGAATTTTCAGTTTTACCGACATAAAACATCGACATATAAAAGTTGTGTTTTGCATTTGCGTGACATCGCCGTAATGTCGTTACGTCCATGTTCTTATACCGGGGGGGGGGGGGGGGGGGGGGTACTCCCATATATCAGCTGGGTGGTACTCCCATATATCAGCTATATAGGTACTTGTCGCTGTGAATGGTATGGTTTTCAGGCAGTTTAGTCTGAGATAGAGTATAGTAATCAGAGATTTTTGGTCTAGAATAGGGTATCATTTTCCGCGAAACTGATCAGTTGCGTGAAGAATTTAGTCTAGACGAGGTTCACTGGCAAATGGTATTTAACAATCGGTAGGGCGGGCAGTATGGCATTTTTACTGACCCCTGGCATCTTAGACTGTGATAGTGAAGGGGTTAGATAATGAGGAAAACTATGATAGCGAGTCTGGATTAGGTCTAGGATAAGGTAGGGCTTTTCGGTGTTTAGTTTAGAATACGGTTGCAGAATGCAGCTTAAAATGGTCTAGTATGGGTTAAGGGTCTCAGAGTCCCAGCGTCACACCCCCACCCAAACTTTGCAGAGTACCCCCCCCCCCCCCCTCTCCGGGGGTTCTTATGCCATTTATTAAATATGTTGCCAATGCGTTTGCACAATTGAAATTGATCAGTGGCGGATTTTTGACGAGCAACGCGCGTACATGCACGAAGCGGCGAGATAAATATATCTACCACTCTTTACCGTCACCAAAATCTGCCATGCAACACATGTTTTAATTGAAATTATCATCGGCCAGTAGACAGACGATCGTGGTGATGTGCATGACCGGAACATTATTAGCCTGCGTAGCTGGCGGATAATTATACCGGGTACTGTTTTGGCGAAGCCGCGAGGGATTTTCGATAGCTTAAACTTGTAGTTCATGTAGTCCTTGTAGTCTGGGTAGTTCCTCTAGTCGCTGTATTTCTTTAATATTCTGTATTTCTGTAATTCAGTTTTTTTTTCAGGTTGCTTTTTTCTGCTTTATCAACTGCTTAGATTGATAGGTAGTAAATGGCGCGCCTACACTGACTCCCTTTGTAGGGTTACGTTGCGTCATATTGGAGCCTTCAGATGTTTGCTCGCACGAGCGTGTCTTTTAAAGATTTGCATATTTTGTATGATATTATCGGAGGTTTCTTGTAAATGGTTTTTAGCAGTGGCTGATTTTGTATAAAACTCCAGTTGTCCATCACTATTTGTTTGAGATTTTGCACTGCTGGGTGGTACGTAGTGACAAAAGGCAATATCTTATCATGAGTCTTTTTCTTTTGTTCGAGTGCCGACTGTCTAAAGGCGAAATTGATCCCTGATTAGCGACCTCTGTATGACTGGTTTTGGATACCACTTTGGAGGCACTCTTCAAATGTTGTTTTTGAAGAGGTCGTTCTTAGCAGTCTGATTGCTTCGCCTTTGATAAAACGGTACCTCTTTTTACGCCTAGCGGATGGCAAGAGGTAAAGTGTGTATATTGAAAGGTTTCAGTCGGTTTGTAGTGTGTCTTGATTTGAGGATGGATTCGATTTTAAACCTTTCCCCTTTGAAAACAACTGTATCGTGGAAAGTTATTTTGTTCTCTGATACCTCGGCTGTAAATTTAATGGTAGGGTGGAGTCTATTAGCCGTGATCAATAAAGAGATTGACTTTTTGTATATTGCTGTCGTCAATGTAGCGTTTCCATCAGTCTTGGCTTGGTATTGCTTTGTTGAATTATTCTTGTTTCAATTTCCGCTATGAAAATATTTGCAAATGGCACTGTCATTTTGTTGCCATAGCGGTTCCATGAGTTTGGAGAACATTTTCGCCACAGAACTGGAACGAATTCTCGTTTAGGATTAAAGCAAGCATTTCATTTAGGAAACGTGTAGGTATCTATTCCTTCCTCCTGTGGAATGTTTGTGCAAGATAGTGACACCCATTGAAACTAAAATAGTATATTGTATCCTGGCCCATTTTAGTTTTAGTTTTCTCTATGAATTTGATGTATAGCATAGTCGTTTTTCAGCGATAGGCTGCAGCAGACTATCCACAAAAGAAGATATTCTTTCCGTAGGACCTTCACAGCCCGAGATGATGGGTCTGCCGACCGGTTTAGGTTTGTCGATTTTAGTTATGCCGCTTGTAGGGTCAGAGAACACACTGTTATAAACTTCATCTGCTTTATTTTCTTTTGCAGGATTATTCTGCAATACATGTTTATACACAATATCTGTAAGATCTGAAATTTGTTTTTGTAATTCGGCTAAATTTACAATGCTTTGGTTTACAGTTTTGTTAGCCGAATGCGAATCACTAAGAGTTTGCCTTTTCACTACAGTGCTGCTTTTGTTTTTAAAGAAGTCCGATCGAGCCCTGAGTTTTATTTTATGGCTATCAAGCCGCCTTTTGTGTAAGCGAGTCAGTGAGGGCATTAACTAGCCCCTGTTCGGCCTGTTGTTTGATGTATCTTATTTCTCTTTCAAAAGTGCTGTCCGGCGCTACATTAGGTTTCGCCGAGTGTTTCAAAGATATCGGACAAGTCCGATTTTTTAAATGTCTTTCCAGTTTGGAGATGGATTCCTCAGTTCTTGCTATTTTGGCCTCCACAGATTGTTGATCTGTGTATTTTCTTTTGATTCCTCGCATTGGTTTTGGCGGGCTGTTCTCCCTCGAATTCCTTGGCGGGCTCCCTGCTAGCTTGGTGGGTACTAGTTTTTTCTTTAGGACTGGGTTGTGATGGTGGAGGGCTGTTCTCCGCGTCATCTTCTTTGTCAAAGTCCATTAAATCAAGGTCGTTCTGCCCATCGGGACGATAGTCTGGTGTTTCAGGCGGCGAGGGATCAAAGTCCTCATCTCTTCACTATTTAAGCGAAGGTATTTCGCAAGGGGTCAGTGTCAATCGCGTTGTCAGACATCAGTAAACTGTATTGATTCTTTGCTAGGTCTAAAGCGGGACCAGCGGTTTCAGCGTGTTATCAAAGGGACTAAAATTCATCTCAACATCCGTGACAAACGAAACTAAAATAAGGCAAGGACTCTTGCGGGATTTTGAACAATTTGGGAGACGAATGCGCCTCCAATATATCTTTCACGGCCAAAATAAAGAACCGCATCCATTTCACGTCAAATCGGATTGGATTCCACCGGTTCAACCAGGCCCTTGAGAGAGTATTAAAATACAACACTCTGAGATAAAATAACAAAGCCATGTCATGTAATGAGGTCAAAGCCATCACTGAACTTAAAACAAACTCTGACATAAACCTTAAAAAGGCAGATAAAGGAACAACAACAGTCCTCATGAATAAAACGGACAAAGTAAATGAGGCCCTAGTGCAACTTAAAAATAGAGAGCACTACCAACCTCTCAAAATATCGATGATTACAGGCACACGTGCAAGAGAGAGTTAACAAACTTATCTCTCTGCTACATCAGGGCAAGCACATAAACGACATGGCAAAAATATGGAACCGCTATGGGAACAAAAATGGCAGAGTCGTTTGCAAATATTTTCATGGCGGAAATTGAAACAAGAATAATTCTGAATTCAACAAAGCAATACCAAGCCAAGAGTATGGAAACGATACATTGACGACATTTTCTCCCAGTTTGGGACAGCAATACAAGAAGTCAATCAATTAGCTTGTTGACCAAGCTAATAGATTCCACCCTGCCATTAAATTTACAGCCGAGGTCAGCAGAGAACAAAATAACTTTCCTCGATACAGTTGTATTCAAAGGGGAAAGGTTTAAAAGCGAATCAATCCTGGACATCAAGACGCACTACAAACCGACTGAAACCTTTCAATATACACACTTTATCTCTTGCCATCCGCCAGGCGTAAAAGAGGTTTTTCAAAGGCGAATTAAAGCAATAAGACTACTGAGAACGAACTCTTCAAAAACAACATTTGAAGAGTGCCTCTCTAACTTCAAACTACAACGCCTTATAGCGCGTGGGTATCCAAAAGCAACATTTGAAGAGTGCCTTTCTAACTTCAAACTACAACGCCTTATAGCGCGTGGGTATCCAAAAACAGTCATAGAGAGGTCACTATCAGGGGTCAATTTCGCCGTTAGACAGTCGGAACTCGAACAAAAGAAAAAGGCTCATGAAAAGATATTGCCTTTTGTCACTACGTACCACCCAGCAGTGCAAAATCTCAAACAAATAGTGATGGACAACTGGAGTTTTATACAAACTCAGCGACTGCCAAAAACCATTTACAAGAAACCTCCGATAATATCATACAAAAGAGGCAAATCCCTCAAAGACACGCTCGTGCGAGCAAAAATCTGAAGGCTCCAATGCGACGCAAACGTAACCACACAAAGGGAGTCAGTGTATGCGTGCCATTTACAATCTATTTACTATCTAGTCAACTGCTTAGGTTGATAGCACACTGCGAGGATCAAATTTCACTCATGCTAGATAACCCTAGATCTCATATCCCTGAAAATTACCCTAATAACGGCTGAGAAGGAGAGTTAGAAAATCGCCTGTCTGGGATCGAGAAAGGAGAGACTACTCGAAGTCTTCCTTTTCTCTTAAGCGACCACCTCTCCTGACATTGTTGGTTGGTATCTTAGAGGTTCGACTGTAGTGTGAATATATCAATTTGAACATGAACTAAATTTATCAACATATCGTTTTTTGTAGAAAATGTCGCAAGCAAAGCGTGTGTGCGTGATTGGTGCAGGGCCCTGTGGAATGTCTGTTTTGTATCAGTTCGATCAACTGAGGAAACAAGCAAAAGAAATTCCAGAGATTGTGTGCTATGATGCGTTGTCTGATTGGGGCGGTCTATGGAAATACTCGTGGAGAACTGGTAAGGAATTCTCCACTGTACACTATTTTTTAACCCCCCGTTTGACTCCTAATAGTAGCCAAGTTCAAAATTGAATCAAAGGCTCCTAAGAGGCAATCCGTGAATAAGAAATGCTAACGCGTAACGCAATGTTGCGGTATGCTTATGTTTTCACACTGACACGGTTTGATATATATTTTTTTAAATTAAATGTAAGGATTTTTGACGAACGCAAAGAAAAAAGTACATCACTTTCACAATGTCCAGTCCGAAAAAGAAAGAAAAATAAATGATGGTCCTTTACTGGACTTGAGCACTAAACCACTTGACACCGAGGAAAAGATACTTAGTTAAGACTAAATTTTGTTATTTCAAGGTAGATACGCATCAAAACGCGTGTCGCAGTTGAAACATCCTTTTAGATCGATTTTAATGACTCCAAATGCGAAACGTCTTTTAAGCTTATTGTTGTTTAAATTCGTTTACAACAAATTAGTTATTGTTATCGCTGGATTCACGTTTTCTTGTTACGAAACGCATTCGTAACAAAGCGTTACGCCACTAAGTTTACAGCTGGGAGTGAGTGAATTTAAAGTGCCACTATGATCAAAAATATACATCTTCTGTTCTCTTCATGTTTTGAAAATATAAGTACCGGTTACTTACCTTGCGAAGTTTCAAGTCAAAACTCGTAAGGGAACTGCCATTATTTTAACTTCAGCTTGCCGCCATTACTCAATTCAAAAATGACCGGTACCGAACCCTGGGAGTTGGATCGAGTTGGCCTAAAGATTTTGTAACGTCAATGACTCAACGCGTGCGTTTTGGCTTTGTTGTCTGTGACCCGGAGGGAACCGCGTTGAGTCATTGATGTCACAAATCAAGTCACGTGTACCAGATCGCAAACCAGTAGAACGTGGGCTCGGATTTATGAACGGAGTTATGACAATCAGATTTTACGTGATTTTCGTGGGTTTTCGGCCAGCTATTTCTCGGCTGTGTAAGAATATATCAATCTAATTTATTTACCATAAAGGATCCCGTGTTTACAGACTCGATTATCCCTTCTGGTAGACGCAATTGTAGCACGCTGGTATGGTTCTCGGGATATCCATGGACTTTCTTAACATGTAATAATCTCTATCTTTTTAGGTATTAATGAATACGGAGAACCAGAGCATGGAAGCATGTACCGGGGCTTGTGGTCAAATGGCCCCAAGGAGTGCTTGGAATTTCCTGACTACACCTTTGAGGACCATTTTGGAAAACCCATCCCCTCGTTCCCTCCAAGAGAAGTTCTTTTTGATTATCTGAAGGGTAAGTAACTGGAGTAGGGTATTTGAGTGCTTTTAAATCTATTTCTAGGCAATGGAATGTGTCAGGCAATGAATAGTTAAAATCAAATTATATTTTCCTAGGCTATTTTCTACCAACGCTCACCCCAACACTGGATCAGTACTGAAATGCATCCAAGAGACAAAACGGATTGTTCAAGAATCCGGAATTACGAACTAAACAGACGTTCTGTTTTGAATGTTTTTTCAATGAGGAAGCGTTTAAAAACGCAATAACATTTGAAACCCTAACATGAACGACCTCATGAACACCAACTGGAGGTTGCAAGTTCTCTTTGTTAGCGCGTTGCTGCTCCTCGTCATGGACACAAAAAACGTTTCACCCTTTAACTCCCAAGAGTGCCAAATATCAAAATTCAAGAAAAATCTCAAATATCATTTTGCAAAATATCGAAAAACAAATGGTACGATGTGAAAGCACTGCCAGCCAAAGAGGTTTCACTTTGAATGGTCACACCATAGACTTTCGCCCACAGACTCAAAAATTAGAAGTACACTTCATGTATCCGGAATTGAGTCAGGGAGTGAAAGGGTTAACTCTTTGGGTTGATGACTGTGTGTTGTCGTGATGACTACTCCACATAAGCAAAATGACATTCAGTTGCAGTTTACTACGTCCACGTCGTCAAAAATCTCGTTGCTTAACTCAGTTCAAGTTTTCCCTAAATAAAAAGTGAAAAGCATTGATCAATTACTGTCTAACTTTTTCTTTCGCAGGTCGTTGGTCCAAAGGCAATCTTCGTCCTTGGATTACTTTCAACCACCTTGTTCAACGCGTGACCTACAACGATTCCACCGACGACTTTTCAGTGGTTGTCAAAAACCTTCCCGAGGACAAGGCTCTTCCGGCTGAGAGATTTGACTATATCGTTGTATGTCCTGGGGTCTTCTCTGTTCCCAAAACGCCTTCGTTCCCTGGAATTGACCAATTCCCTGGGCGCGTTATCCACTCGCACGACTTCAGGAATGCCATTCAGTTTAAAGGGAGAAGACTCCTGGTGATTGGTTCCAGCTATTCTGCAGAAGACCTCGCTATCCAATGCCTGAAGTTCGGTGCTAAAAATATTGTTTGCTGTTGGCGAACAAAGCCGATGGGTTACAAGTGGCCCCCTCAGATACAAGAGAAACCATTATTAACCAAGGTAGAAGGCAACACCGTCCATTTTAAAGATGGTACCACGGCAGAAGTCGATGACATCATTCTGTGCACAGGATATCACTATTCCTTCCCCTTCCTAGAAGAGCGCTTGCGTCTGAAGAGCAACAATGTTGTGTTCCCAGAGGGACTCTACAAGGCCATTCTTTGGACCAAGGGCGGAAATAACAAGGTTCTGTACATCGGCGCGTTGAACCAATACTATACCTATACCATTTTTGACGCACAAGCAAAGTGGGCTGTGAATTACATTACAGGAGAACTTAAACTCCCGGATAAGGAAACAATGGAAAACGACTGCAAAAAGTGGATTGCCAAGTAATTGTCTGTTATGGTTAATGGAGCAGTTTTCAACCGAGTGTCGAAAGTCATTTGCATTTCATTTGATGATCGGTTAAAACAACTTGCACCCCTTTTTCAACCAAACAGAACGGTAAAAACTAAAACACACGCTCCTTTTCGAGTTCGAGTTCGCATTAATTCATTGGATTGTCGGCCTCAGTTGTGATTGGCCAGAGTGATTGCTTCGTATTTTTGTGTTACGACACTTAGTTAAAAACCGTTCTAATAACTCACTGCATGAATTCTCTGAAATAAGTCGGGCAAGAAGAGACCCTTTTCAAGACTAGTAAATATAACCATCTGGTGGTATTAAGGTCTTCGAAGAGAACACATTAGGGAGCTTAAGCAACCACGACGGTGAAGGCAGCGAGAACGGCACAAAACAACAGGTTTAATGAGCGAAAACAATGCCTCTGCACGTGCGTTTTACATTTTGGCTCATTTCTTTGCCGTTCCCTGCAAAACAACAACGTCAAATTATCAAATCAAAGGTTTTGTGGAGAACATGAACACACGACGGTTAGCTTAGCCTTCTCCATTTGAACTGGAAAGCCACCCCTTCAAATTCTCCTGGACAATCCAGTCACATTAGACAAACTTAATAAATTGGAATAACTGTAAAGTAGTTTAAAAGAGCGCGAATCCTTTTTTTAGGTGACGTTTTCCTTGACGCTGCCATCGTCGTAGCTTAAGTTTCCTATTAGCCCACGCCACAGCAACTCTGTTTCCCTGTTGTGTATGTCGTTTTGTATTTATTTTTCGCTCGCATTATTGTCTCTTTTTCTCTCCATTTGTTTAATCTTTTTGCCTTGGCATTTTATTCTTCTTTCTTCCTGGTGGAAAGAAGTTTTATTCCGATAAAAGTACAATTACGGTAAATGTTTGGGATTTTTTTTACTGATCAAGAGGCGTGTAATGTGAAAGGGAGGAGAGTGCGAGAAAAGCCTTTGGTTCTCAGGGTAGTTTGCCTCCAAGCAATGTGAAAAGGTATTTGCTCCAATTTGATTTGTTGGTTTTGTTTTCTGTTTCTCCAGAAGTCACGAGTGTAAAAACGATGGCGATGAAGTCGATTTCCAGACTGCTCATATCGCTGACCTTGTCAAGGAATCAAACTACGGCCATGACCTGGACTCCGGTGACATGTTCCACGTCTGGCACCATCACAAGGATGAAGACATCACTACGTACAGAGATAAATCCTTCACAAGCAAGTTCACTGGAAATAAGTCCCCACTAAGTCGCACTCCATTTATGCAAGAGTTTGACGATTCCTTGCAGAGCTTTATCAGTACCTAAACAGTGAAACTATTTCTTTGACAGTTTAGGCTGCGTTTTTTTTATGAGGGGGCATGCGAAACCGGATTTATGGATATATATGAACTCATGAAAGAAACATTACGGCGGACAGGACGAGCAAACTTACATGCTCTTCTAAAATTCTTTTCTATAAAAAATTAAGATTTGGATTTGGATTTCATTTGATGATTCGAATCGGAGTACTAGAACTAAGGATACATAATGGAGAATTTCTTGATTGATAATGAGAAGAATCAAGATTCCGGATCAAGAATCAAGAATACGGATTCGAATGCCCACTCACTCCCAAAAGACGCACTCACACTCTTGTCTCATATAAGTCTGGAAAGCGAAATGCAATTACCTAGCTCATTATTTGTTGGCCTATTAAATGTTATAGCCTAGTCACTTTGCACGTTGTGAGTCCGAAACTAATTAAATCAGTTTTCAATTGAGTGTCGAAAGTAATTACACAATTGCTTTGGTTTTGCATTGCTACGCTTTGGGATTGGCTAAAATTCTCGCGCCACTTTCTCGACCAATCAGAAGTAAAACCAAAGCCAATCGTGACTTGCTCGCACGCGTTTTCCCGCGCTTGGCGCCGCCGACATGCAATTGCTTCGAGTTCTGATTGGTTCATTGGATTGTTTACGACTGCTGTGATTGGTCAGAGTAATTACTTTGGTTTTGATTTTATGACACTCGATTGAAAATTGCTCTATGACTATTCCAATCGCAATTACATTATTTTTAACTTTAAACTCTACGGTAAGATTGTAACGTAGAATCATCATGATCATCACAAGCTATAAAGTACTGTATTCTCATTACTGTCTTCATCGCTAAATCAAATTCAGTCCAATATAAACAATTGTCATGATTTTAAACATCTTATTGTAAAACCAGTATACCAGTGAACTTTTAGATGCGATAGAGCAACCTACAGCCAAAACCTGAATTGAACACGCAAATGAATGAATAAATAAATTGTGACTATGAGGTTAAAGAGACCATAACCTGATGTCATTGCATAACGTAACCACTAACCCTACTTAAAAGATGTATCCAATAAGATCACTGTTGACGGAATTTTGGCGGGAAAATCACTGGAACAAAGCCATACTCGCTCGTTCATGGGCTCTTGGTGTACACCAACTAAGCGACACTCAGGAATTTTACGCAATTTGATTGGTCCGCTTTCCCCCAGTCATTATTTGCCGCCAAGCACCTCCTCCTAATGTTTGAAGGCGCGAAACGCGACTTTTCAAATCAACAAGAGCAGCAGGAAGAAATCTTATAACAGGTTATAAAGTCAGGTACGATATAAAATAAACTTCAATCCAAAACAGTCACGTTTCAAAAGCAATAATTCTCGTAATGCGAAATGCATCGCTTTATCTCGGCACAAGCAAAACACAAGATTACCGTACAGTACACCTCGCATAAGAAATGAAAACATTTTCGACTCTCTGTTTAGCGACTACCCCATCTCCTCCCTCCCCCCCCTCCTCCCCCCCCCCTCCTCCTCCCCCCAAAAACCATTCCTGCTTTCGAGGGCGGTCGCTTTTAGAGTGTCAATGAGTCCACTTTTTACTGTAGTGGTTCTCAGTGAACTGCTATGTAAAGAAGAATCATCATGTTCGTTACCAGCTACATAGTTCTGTATTCTCATTACTGTCTTCATTGCTAAATCAAATTCAGTTCAATAAAAACCCATTGGTCATGAGTTTTTATTGTAAAAACCAGTATTCCAGTGATTGTTTTAAAAATTTAGATTCGATAGAACAGCCTACAGCCAAAACCTGAATTGAACACGCAAATGAATGACAATTTCTCTTAGATTTTTTTAATAATTTTCGGTATCAGACAGTACCGGGTACTTTATATCGGTTGTTGTCATTGCCATTATCACCTTGTCTATAAATGACGTCACACGTCATATTCTATAACAGACAATTGAACTCCTAAACCTTTGCGATTGCGAGGTCATCACGCGAAGCTCGCTTCAGAGAGATTACTCGCAGTCTCAGTGAAATGGAGCTCCGAACGTTGTCTCTATTTTGCAGTTTAGTCGCTGTTTATTTGTCCGTCGCAAGTGCAAACCGAGCCAATAAGCCTCCTCACATTTTGCTTGTAGTAGCAGATGACCTCGGCTGGAATGATGTTGGATTTCATGGGTCAAAAATTAAGACGCCGAACATAGACAAACTCGCTTCAGAAGGAGTCATTCTTGACAACTACTACGTTATGCCGATTTGCTCTCCGACGAGAAGTGCTCTTTTAACGGGGATGTATCCGATCCACACTGGTAAGTTGCGGAATTTTTATTTGCAGTGAGGCCCAGGGGAAGATCACATTTGGTACGACATTTGAATATAAACCCTCCCTCTATAAGATTCTTCTCCGGACTCAAACTTTTCTGGGCTGTCTACTGTGGGAAGGGGAAAGGGTATAGGGGTACTTTATTTTTTAAGTGAGGGTGGGTACCTAACTGAGGGTACCCTGGGTGCCAGAGGTTTTTATTTTTTAGTGAAAACGACGAGCTTCTTCTAACCGTTTATGCGGTTAATTTCACTCATAATATTTAGACCTCTGGATCCAGGGTGGGTGAAGGACTTTTTTATTTGAGAATTTTTAGGGGTTTTCAAGCTTAACGTTTTTCCCAGTATTTATTATTTTTTGTTTAGGGTAGGAAGGGGGGGGGGGGGGGGGTGGGGTGGGGAGGGTAGGGGTAGTGAGAGTATTCTTTTAGGTGTAAAAAGGCAAGACAGTGATTTAGATTATTTTGTCTTTGTTTTTGTGTTTTTTAACTTATATTTTGTGTGTGTGTGTGTGTGTGTGTGTGTGTGTGTGTGTGTGTGTGTGTGTGTGTGTGTGTGTGTGTTTGGGGGAGGGGGGTAGCTTCTGCTCGTGTGTATGTAGGAGGTGTAACATTATGGTTTTATAAATTAAATTTTATTTAATTTGTATCTCCTTGTCACATTTAAACCTGAGTATCAACCATTACCTCTCCTCCCCTCCCCTCACCCCCAATTTCCCAGTGTGTAAACAGCGTGTTACAAATCAACGAATTCTATTTAATAACTATAAAATGATAACGAATATACGCCAGTTGTAGTTGATCCCTTTCGGAGAACTTTTTTAGAAGAGATGCAAGGCTTAAGTGGCGTGACTCGCGCGCACGTGATCTGGGTCCGGAGTCCACGAGATGATGGAGAAAGATTTGTTTTCTATTTTTCTCTGTTCGGGGGCAAAAATAGAAAGAAAATCAGGTTTTCCCGTTGAATTTAAGATTTTCTTAACTCGAGTGTGAGACCCCCAAAAATCAAACATTTCTATAATTCATAGACTTGACATTGATATGTAACTCTGTTTATTAATTTTCAATCCCTTTATAAAGGTTTACAGCACTTAGTTCTCCTTCCATATAGTCCATATGGATTGCCACTCAACTTCACCACTTTACCCCAGAAGCTCAAAGAATCAGGTAATTCATTAGAATTAATTAATTAATTGATTAATTAATTAATTAGAATGAGATAAAAACACCTCATAACTTTAGGTGGTTGAAATATTTTCACTTAGCCTGAATAGCAGGTGCTGGTTTAAAATATTGCGCAATTTTAAGGACGGGCGTTCTTATTAAACTGACGCCTGGAGCGCAGGCTAATTTCCACCCTCCCACTGGAAATAGCGAACTTTCATGTCAAATTTGACCGATGTTGTAAAAGTGCAAAACAACAGACAACAGTACACACGGTTTAATTGATCTTTCTTCTATAAAAGCCGTATGATACAAGAAGTAGTTTATGAGTAAAACAAGCGCAACGCATACTATAGACATTTTCAGGCCATTTTCTCTATTTTCTGAATGCACGTTTCGCTGATTAGCTTTCAAATATAAATAGCGCCGGCAGCTCATTAAAAGTCCCGGATGTGTCGCTGCATTGTGGGCGTTGGAAAATATGAATGATGTGACTTATCCCTAATGTAATATTTATTCAACTGTCCATTCTTTCGTGTCCATCGTGTAATATCGTGTTTGTTTTTCATTGCAGGCTACTATATAGTTATTATTAACTTTCATTGAATTACCTTTACAGGTTATGCAACTCACATAGTTGGTAAATGGCACCTGGGCTACAGCAAGTGGGAATACACTCCAACATACCGTGGTTTTGATACATTCTATGGTTATTACAATGCTGCAGAAGACCACTACTCTCATAAAATACTCAAAATATTAGACTTTCGAGACAACAAGGAGCCAGTTAGAGACCTGGATGGCACATATGGCACATATGCTTTTGCAGAGGTAATGTGTTAAGTCCATGTATCGTGCGCGTAGTAAAAAAAAAAAAAACTGAACCAGAGTTGAGAGGCATTTCTAAACCTGTGGATAACCACCATTTAAATTCATGTAAATAATCAAATATATATCTTTGCTATGAAGAGTTGGGATGTCGATTTTTTTACCAGCTGACAAGCGGGTATAGTACCTTAACAAACTTTTGTTGCTCCTATTTAATCGCTGATATAATTATATAACTAGCAGTAATCACAGATTATGGAGACGCGTTCGAAGGAATTTCCGGCGGAAATGAGCCCCTGAAAAAACCAATAGGGCGGCCATTTGGAAGACCGTCTACCAAAAAATCTCAAATTTCATTGCATATAAACCACAGGACAACCAACACGAAATTAGGATTGCGTTCTTCGAACGCGATTATAATTGAGACATATTTCGTAAAATGATTGGAAATGTTTGACTGATCTTCAAACGATCATTCTTCAAACGCACTATTTGTTTGTTTGTTTATCTGTCTGTTTGTTGTTTTACATAAATGTCCCATGTCATTGTCCGTTATAGCTTTTTTGCTAATTTTATAAGTGTTCGTGTTCCTTTTTTCAGCGAGCGAAGAAAGTCATCAAGTCACACAATTCTTCAACTCCCTTGTTTCTGTACATGGCATTCCAAAATGTTCATGAGCCAATCCAAGCACCAGAACAGTATTCCGACAAATACAGCTTTATTAAAGATGAAACTCGCAGGAATTATGCTGGTATGGTTGATATTTTGGATGAAGCCGTCGGCAACATCACCGCGGCCATGAAGGATGCTGGGTATATTAATTGTTAAACATTTGCCGTGCATCCGTTCAGTCATAGATCACAGATGACGTCAAAATGAGGTAAAAACTGGCGAGTTGGTCGCTGATGTTCTTACCACATTTTGACGTGTGATAATGATGACACTGAAAAAAATGTATGTAATACTGGAGTTACTGAAGACACCGCGGATGTTCCCATCATATTGGAACGTCTCCAGTGAGCGTGATCTATAACTAGACAGACACATGACCAAATAACATTTATTTGTCTTAAAGAGTAAATTTCAAAAGTAACGTTAAACATTAGCAGAACACATTGTACAATATAATGCAGCTTAAAAAACAACGGTTTTCTGTGAAACTATCGAATAGGAAAGCAAAGTGTTGCCTGCCAAGTTTGTTGATGTTTCCTTTGCCAGATGCGATCACGTTAGATTTTTGAAGCGTTAATTCGTCTCATTCTACACAACACCCAATAAGCGAAAGAAAGAAAAAACACGTCAGTTAAGGACTCTGAAAAACAATAGGAAATAAACTAAACTACCCTTCCGCGAAATTTCAACACGTGCAAATGTGCTTCATGCAAAGGCGCTGCAATATTTTGCAGTCGTCGACTGCAAAATATTTTTTTCAACGATATCCTTCTATGAGATCTTTCCTTTTGCCTCTTCGGACGGTGCTATAAATTAAACATCTTGGGAGTTGCTCCTTTTACCGCCATATGACCTATTTTCCCTTCGTGGACGTCATATTGTCTTAATCCCAGCAAGCGCGATATTTGGAGTGTTTCTTGGTGTTGCGGAAGCCATTGTTGGTTAGCTTTTGTGTTGTGGTGTGGCGTGATTGTTCAGTGTCTTTTGAATCTTTTGTTTTACGTCATTTGGTGATCACACCATTCGCAACACCAAGAAACTACCGATATTTGACATTCGTACTTTAAGTGATTTTTTCTACCAGTTCTATTGTAGTAAACACTTATCAAACACTGAATTTCTTGGACTTCCAGATCTAAGAGATCTCGTCACTCATGACAGTCCTGTCGAGTTACCTCTCTCATCCACCAATTTTATAGCTTGTCCATTCCTTAAAGTTGGCCATTTTCAAATATTGTTACTTTTTTTTTAGTTTGTGGGAAGATACCCTTATGGTGTTCACGACAGATAATGGAGGATGGCATGATTACGGTGGATTCAACTGGCCGCTTCGTGGCGAGAAGACCACTTTATGGGAGGGAGGGGTGAGGGGAGTCAGTTTTGTCCATGGAAACATGCTTGGTAGAAAAGGAGTAAAATGTAAAGGTCTGATGCATGTTACAGACTGGTTCCCCACATTGGTGAACATCACAGGTAAACACACAGTTTCACATTGCAGGGACGTACCCAGCCTTTCTATAAAAGGGGGGGGGGGGGGGGGGGGGGGGGGCACCTCATCCGAGATCAGTCACTCAAGACAGGTCAGTTACACGAGCATTTAAAACACATGCGCAAGTAACCTTCAGGAAGGAAACATTTCTTGATGTGAAGTGTGAAGGCGTAAAATAGTACCAACTTCCCATTTATCGTTTTCACGTTGAAATAGTCGGCTCCTTTCTCGTTTTTCTTTGTAAGGATATCGTTCTCGTTCCTTTACGTAACTCCCCACTATCTGAATGCCTGGAACAGGCTAACTACATCTTTGCTACCACGGCCAACCAAAGAGTAATTTTGGCGTATTGTATTCAATTCCCGACAGGTGGTACTCTCGATCATGCGCCGACACCGTTGGACGGTATGAATGTGTGGAACACCATTTCCAAAGGCGAGCCGTCACCTAGAAAAGAGATACTACTAAATATCGACATGAAACCTGAAAAAGAAAGCGATGACTTGTCTGCGATTGACATCTTTGAAGGAATTGCTTTGAGAGCAGGCGACATGAAGCTTATGATGAGTGTACCAAATGCTTCGTGGTATAAACCTCCGGAACTTGGTGGAAACCGAGATATAAATCAATACACATCCCTTGAAAAAAACGAAGATCTCGAATGGTTACAAGCCGTAAAAGAGGTATTATTGTTCATGTGATAGGTCGATTATGCGCGAACAGATTTTGTTTTTAAGTAGAACATTAAGTTTATGGAAACCCTTGCAACGATATTGAACAATAATTTTTCCATTTATTAAAGGATATTTTTTAGCTGGAAAACGTGCAATTAAAGCTTGTTTTGTTCTTTTCAATTACTTGCTGACGAAACATATCGCGAAAACTCTAGAAGAATCACTTTACAAAATCATACGAAAATCAAACCCTTTGGCAATCACAAAAGTGAAGTGTCTGGGTGTAATTAAACTAACTCCTTTTTATCCAATTAAAGTTAACGCAAGAGCCCATGACTTCATGGTCCTCTATGGATCCCGTTACATATATGTACATGCAGTCAATGACAGAAGTCTGCTAATGACATGATATGATTTGATAGCACATAAACTTCATTTTAAAGTTCTAACATTTGTGCCACATTGTACTAGTGTACTTGATTTATCAAATTATGTGAGAGGAGGCGTTTAATCGAGCAAATGCGATAACACCTTTTACTTACATAAAGTTGTACTCCTGAGACACGTAATTCATTTTATTTCCCAGACCACTGCAAGTACTATGCAAGTTGCGCTATACAACATTACCGCTGACCCAACAGAACACGACGATCTCAGCGAGAAGCTTCCAGAGATGGTGAAGACATTGCAAGCGAGAGTGCAATACTACATGAATGGAGTAGTGCCTCCGCCTGCCAAACGATTTGACCCAAAGGCAATTACAAAAGCGTTGGAGGAAGGTGTCTGGGCTCCCTGGCAAGACTAAATAAAAGTTCCCCTTGACAGTTACGAAAGTGATGAACCTGTTAAAACAGCTTTTAAAAAGTCATATTCATTAGAGTTTTCAAAGTACCGCGGCCGTGGTTTTCGTAAATTTCCCTCTCGTGTTGGTGGTTTGTACGTCGGCCATGTTGGGGGTAAAAATAGAGTTTTATTTCCAAAAGATGACAATTTCATTGTTCTGACCACCAACATGGCCGACGTGCAAGCCACCACAATAAATGAATAAAGTACATCAATTTACTTCAGAAACGAGGCTGACAAACCTGTGGTCCTCGAATTCGAAATCGAGTTGAGATGTGGAAATGCTGGTTTTGGGGAGGGGAACGGAGGACTCGGAGAAAAAAAACCTCAGAGAAAGGACGAGAACCAACAACACCAACACGTATGACGCCGAGTCCGGAATAAGAACCAGGGGCCACAGTGATGGGAGGGATTCGCTGCTGCTGCTACAATTCCCGGAGGTAAACAAAACTGTATATTTCCCTGGGTAAACTAAACTGCATAACTCCCTGGGGTAAAGAAAACTGTACAACTCCCAAGGGTTACAAAACTGTATAATTCTCTGAGGTAAACAAAACTGTATTTTCCCTGGGGTAAACAATACTGTATAACTAGCAGGGGGGTCATCCCCGGTGTAATATAATGTATGATTTTCTTTTGTTCATCCTATTCTCATTTAGATTTTGGATTGCATCATCCGTATTGTTTTGCTATTGTGATGTCAGCTGTGAGATATTACACTGGGGATGAGCCTAGCAGGGGTAAACAAAACTGCATTGTGTAACTCTCTTAGGCAACAAAACTATACTGAACTGCCTACGCAAGAGCACTTCAAACGTGACTTGAACTTGAAAAAAGTTAGGCTAACCTTTTTCTAAGCTGCAATTCATTCTTACCCAGTCAGTCTATGAGACGCTCATTGACAGTTTTAATACAAGAACATTTTTTGGTTTTTGAAATGACACCAAATTCCAGTGCCTCGCACCAAAGAACAACCCTGGAATGAAGGAAATTTTGCAGACTAATTTTTCCCGAGGTCCATGAAACGAAATTCAACACGTTCAGGACAGACATCGTCCCTTGACTTCGCCGCTCGCTTTCGCGACTTCGTCGCTAGCATAATCGCGTTCGAAGAACGCAATCCTAATTTCGTGTTGGTCCTGTGGTTTATGTGCAGTAAAATTTGAGATTTTTTGGTAGACGGTCTTCCAAATGGCCGCCCCTATTGTTTTTTTTTCAGGGGCTCATTTCCGCCGGAAATTCCTTCGAACGCGTCTCCATAATCTGTGATTACTGTTAATAGTTATATAAGTCGGTAAGTGGTAAATGATACCGGTTGTTATTCGCACATCTTTAATCAGACGGCGTCATTTTGGAAACTTGGGGCTCTGGAGAGGAGGCTTCCTACATAATCGTTTCTACTTGTACTTGTAGATCTGCAACTGGTAGATCGGTCGAAGCTGGTCTTATTCGATTAATGCGTTTGGCCTCTGTCCGTCGCTTGTGCAAAGCCCTGGGGTTGCTAACTCGTCGTATATTTTAGAGCTCAAAATTTTTACACTGAGACCATTTATAATTAGCGTGCAAAAATCTAAAATGACAACCGTTAGAATTATCACCGTACCTTTTAGGGAATTGGGCCGAAAAAAAAAATGAGAGGAATTGTCAGTCAGCAGCTGGTTTTTATTGTTGTCTCATTCATCTATTGTTACATGTATTAAAAATTATCAGTTCAAGTAGCAGTTCAAGTGTTGTTTTAGATTTGGTTCCTCTTATATAGGTGGTTTTCACGTTATGTCACGGCGGCCATGTTGGTGCACACCTACAAAAGAATTTTAATGAACTTCTTTTGTTATGTGCACCAACATGACCGCCGTGGCCTTTGTCATTTGAGTCCCACAGGACTGAAGGTCACGTGAGTGAAAACCATCTACAACCACGCGCATCAAACCCGATTCTGGTACCTTTAAGGCCGGCACACACTAGGGGACATGTTGCGGGGACATGAAGCGGGGACAAGCCTCTTCGTGTGCACAGCAAAGGCGCATGTTGCAGGGACGGTACGCAAGCTGGTGCACACAGAAAGACTGCTACTGAATGCTCATGGGATAATCAATTGCGAGTTTTTATTGGTTATTTCGTAGTGAGGACAGTTTGCAAGAGCAGTGCACACGATGCGACATTGAAATGGGGGTCATTTTGTCCCCGCTTCATGACGCACGAATTCAAACCAGCTGAATTTCATGCAACATGTTGCGGGGACAAAATTGTGTCCCCACAACAGAACTTTTTAGCAAAAACGGGGATGTCACACGCGGAAAACTGTCGCTGCAACATGTCCCCGCTTCATGTCCCCGCAACATGTCCCCTAGTGTGTGCCGGCCTTAAAGGCGGGGGTCTACCTGAATGCCATTTTTCCGCCACTTAACATGGCTTTAATGGAAATATCTCGTTCACGTTTCAAGCAATCCAAAAACCCTTACTCATTACATGAATCTATGTTTGGGATGTTTTGTAAATTTTTGGGTGATTTGGGGTTTTTTGGGCAGGAAATAGTTTCTCTTAAAGGATATGTAAAATTTAGAGAAATAAAAAATATTGAAGATTTAGTGAAGTTTTAAAATTAGAATTTGTAGTTTATAATTAAATAATTAATAGACAGACACCAACTTAATGTCGATTACATCAAGGATTTTCTTGAAAATGTTCATCTTAAGGGTGTTTTTCAAAAATTTCCGACGAGTCCCCACCCTCCCCTCACCTGGATCCAAACCGAGCCATTAATCCCCCTCACATTTTGCTTGAATTGAACACGCAAATAAATATTTTGACAAGTTGACCTTTGTTGATAGAGATGTAATGTTCATTATATCAAGAGTGTGGCACACTCGTGACATGTTGAACATTACATGATTACATCTTTATCAATTCATTATCGGGCTTAAAATTTACGATCTTTCTTTATTTAACATTTTGATAGCCGTATATAAATTTATATTAGCCTTTTTATATTACTTTTCTACATGCAGCATTGCGTTGTGATTCGTTTTGCTTCAAAACAGTGATTCGTATACAGCATGTAGCTGAGATGCACAATGTAGTACGCTACTGACAATGCTCAATGCTGTATCAAGATGCAGTTAAAAGATGAGTGTGGGCCTTTTTTTGATTACTGAACACTTAAAGCTGTGGAGTCTAAAAGTGATGTCATCGTGGTGACCTCTCTAATACGGACACCTCTCTAATACAACACTTTACTCTGAGCTGTCCCGTCGGAGTCCATATTAGAGAGGATCAACTGTATACCAGTGATTGTTTAAAAAATTTAAATTCATTAGAGTAGCCGGGTCTACAGCCGAAACCTACCTAAATTGAACACCTAAATGAATGACATAATTATTTTAACATTTTTACATAAATTTCGCTTAGCCTAATAATTTTCGGTATCAGACAGTGCCAGGTACTTTATATCGGTTGTTGTCATTTCCATTATCACCTTGTCTAATGACGTCACACGCCATTCATATTCTATAATAGACAATTGAACTCCTAAATCTTTGCGAGGTCATCACGCGAAGCTCGCTTTAGAGAGATTACTCGTAGTCTCAGTGAAATGGAGCTCCGAACGTTGTCTCTATTTTGCAGTTTAGTCGCTGTTTATTTGTCCGTCGCAAGTGCAAACCGAGTCAATAAACCTCCTCACATTTTGCTTGTAGTAGCAGATGACCTCGGGTGGATGGAGTGATGTTGGATTTCATGGGTTAAAAATTAAGACACCGAACATTGACGAATTTGCTTCAGAAGAAGTCATTCTTGACAATTATGCATCAATCAATTCCAGCTGTTACCATCCCCCCCCGGGCCAACCCCCGGGCCAACCCCCCGGGGATTTACGTTTTTTTTTTCGTGGAACTACAAATTCCCCGCCCCCGAGCTGCCAGAAATTACAAATTTCCCGCCCCTGGCAACAAAAAATACAAAAGTTAAAGAAACATATATTAAAAGCAACTAATAACGTAACATCATTAATAACGTAACATCAGATCACCGAAAAGAAAGTTGCTGGCTCTGTGAAAGTTCTCAGTAACAAAACGTCTATGAATCAGAATGTATAAAGACATATTTAACTTTGTTTCTTTGATCGGATGCACGACTTTGGACTATCGGAAATTTCTGTTTGTGCGTCAGCAGTCTGATGCTGTGCTTTGTTTTTTCGTGCCCTTCTCAACTTTGCTTTTTCAGCTCCTCGTCTCCTGTTGTCCCTTGTTTTTGTGAGATGTTCTAGCCACCATTCGACCTCCTCGACTGTTAGGAAATACACATCAAGAAGTGTTTCTTTACCTTCAAACAAATTCTTTAACTTTGCAATGCCTTGGTTTTCAAGCCAATCGCCCACAAAAGTAGTCGGTTTCCCGGCGAATTCTTCCATTGTTTACTGACACGGCGACCGCATGGATCTGGCGATCTGTCAAGTTGTCCCCGCCCCAACCCCCGGGGCAACACGTTGTTGTACAAAATCCCCGCCCCAGGGACATAGGGCCTTACAAATCCCCAGGGAATGCCCGGGGGGGATGTTAACAGCCGGAATTGATTGATGCATCACTACGTTATGCCGATTTGTACACCGACGAGAAGTGCGCTGTTAACGGGAATGTATCCAATCCACACTGGTGAGTTGCAGAATTTCAATCTACGATTTTTCGTGCAGATTGGCGTGGGTTAAAAGGTGGGTTAGTAACGTAATCAAAATGCTGACTGAAACAAAATAACTTGAGCTTCCGATGCTGAGAAATATGCTAAAATCTCGAAAGCCTCATTCAGAAACCTCCTAAGAGTATTCTAGTTTTCTTTAGAAATGCCAAGCGCTTCGAAAAGTTATTTTGGTTTTGTAGTTGACGAATTCTCCGAGCTTGTGCATACTATGAAAGAAATTTTATAGTATGCACAAGCTCGGAGAATTCGTCAACTACAAAACCAAAATAATTTTTAGAAGCGCTTGGCATTTAAACAAAGATAGAATACTCGTAGGAGGTTTAAATGAAGCTTTTCGTGAAAATTCTGTGACAATTTCTGAGGCATTTTTGAAGACCCTTTGAATAGTTCTAACCCAAATTCCCTGAAAACCAACCGTACCTTTTGCTTTGCAATCGAAAATACCGGTTTTCTTGGCTAAATAGTAAGCACCCGGGGAACAAGTTCCCCACAGAAACCACTTTGAAACAAAATTTCGTGCAAACAAATTGCAGCGTGCAATGAAGGAAGTGACAAACTAGCTAAAGAGACGCGCTGCAAGACTGATTCTACGATTTGTTGCGACCATGAGAATGATTCCATTTTATAAGAAATATTGTTGACGTAAAACAGATTTTATAAATGTGGCTGATTTTCTACTCTGTGATAATGTTTTGAAGGTTAAAAAAAATCGGGCCGGCAATTTGGCAAATTGAATTGATCTGAAACAAATACGGCCCTAATTATAGAAAGAAAAGAGTTTTGGGGATTTAAATTACCACAAATGACAAAAAAGCACTGTACATCAGCTACCTTTTCGATTTTAATTCACAACGTTAAAGGAAATGCGAGTTATGATTTCAAAAGCGCTCGCACTGCCCGCTCTCTAGAAGGTAAACAACGGGAAAACCCATCGAAGTGGTCCTCCAACATGGCGGACGGTAATTCAAGTGTCACTTGAGCGCACACACTCTATTTACGGTATACCACACTTAAATATTGCATATCTGGCATAACTTATACAGGGTTATATTATTGAGACGCATTTATTTCATTCACCAGTCTGCAAGTCGCTCTGTTCAACATTACCGCTGACCCAACAGAACATGACGACTTCCAGCACCCTTCCAGAGGTGGTGAAGGCATTACAAGCGAGAGTGCAGTACTACATGACGGGGGTAGTGCCGCCACTCAACAAACCCTTTGACCCTAGGGCAGCTGTAAAAGCATTGTCGGAAGGTGCCTGGACACCCTGGTAACGGTAAAAGAACTTTCATTTGTTCGACGGTCCGGCATGCATAAAAGTAATAACCACATTTTATGACTCAGTTTTGATGTTGGACAGAAAATTAACTGGAGTTAAAATTCCATTCCCTTTTGATGCGTTTTACCTTACGGTATTGTTTTATCTTACAGTATTGTTTTATCTTACAGTATTGTTTTATCTTAAAAGAGTCTTTTTACCTTACAGTATCGGAAGTGAGAGCTCTCTCATAGTAGCAACTATCTAAATGTTGTCAACTTTGATAGCAACGTATGCTAATTTGTACACTAGAAGTAATCAATAATTAGTAATAATTTACCATAATTATACAGCTTTCTTGGTATAGAATTTTGAAAAAAGCGTCAATTTTGTAATTTTTTTCTTGTTATCTAGTAGATGTTCGCTTTCACCCACCCCTTAAAGTAATTTTAAGTACCAGGCTGCTAAAACTGGATGTGATGCAGGGCCGTTACTAACTTTGTGGCACTTTGACTGTCAGAGAAGCAGTTGTCCTGTTACCACACATTTTGTTTTTGTTCTTGCAAATACAATTAAAAATAATATTATTTAGAAAATACAATTAATATTGCAGCGTGCACCCTGCAATATTAAAGGCCCAGTATCACCCATTCGGATTTTCGGTCGTTTGTTTTTGTTTTCAAATGACGAGCTCGCTCGTGATTGGCTATTTCGATAATTTTCGACTGCGTTAAATTCAATCGTCGAGGCATTGGGCGCGCAATGGATTTTAGGTGATACTAGGCCTTTAAAAATATTGCAGATAACCCGTTTCTAGCATGTTTGAGTGTTACACCTGGTAATTTCCCCTGCTAACAAAAAGGACCACCCCGTTTTCCTCAGACACTTTGAATAAAAATTCCTTATCAAGCTATAATCTTTGATGTAATGCAGAGAGAGAAAACAAATGAAACAGTTTGTCAGGGGACAAAAAAGTGACCGAAATAATTAAAGTTATCAGCCTTACCTTCAAGCTCTTCCGAAGCAGCATCATCCAAGCTCTGCGTAACAAAAATCGCTGTTTTGTCTTCTGATGAATCTCCCTTCCGCTTTCAACAAGCGAGTACTCTGGGTTATGCCAATTTTTTTTAACATTCTCGTCAATGTTCACACATGATCATAGTTACATAATCCTCACAACAACTGAGGACTTCATTGAAGGTTATGTATTGGCCACCGCACTGCTGATTAATTTCATTGTTATAGCTGTATTCAAAATCAATGTAACAGCCGAAGGGGCGGCTAAAATCGATACTGCAGAGAGAGAACAATAGGACTTTATGAAGATCAATAATTATTAGTTAAATAATCTTCCCTGATCTTCATGGCAACTGAGAACTTGGGAGTTACGTAATGTGTGGTCACCGCACTATGACAAGTAGTAAAAATAAGTGCTAATTTCATTGTTAAAACAGGCAGCTTCGTGCGTCCACAGTATAGAGAAATATCGCTATACCTGAAATAAGTGAAATATTGCAATTAGTTAGTTTTATTGATTGTTCCCGAAAAGCCCCTTTGGGGATGTATTAATTCTCACAGGCTGCAAACAGGTACAAATTCCCCGAATTACAAAAAGAAATGCACCAAATAATATGGCATCAACTTTTTTTTAAACTTTATTCATGACACAAACGGCAAACGCTTAAATTAATAAAAGTTACACCAACAGAATACATAAACACTGAAATAATAATTTAAATAACATATAATAATCTTATGATAATAATAAAGTAGTAGTTGTCGAGAACATATCTTAGCTTACATCGAAAATTGGAAAAAAAAACAAAGAATAAATAGCACAGGAGATTGAAACATCTTCACACCATTCACTTTTCCTGGATATAATTTTCAATGCGTATCTTTTGATGTTCCAGCATTGAGATAAAATGGTCGAAGTTGCATTGCTCTGAGTGCATTTCCTGGTAGTATAAGTGATATTTTTCAAATGTAATAGGCAGAAATTGAATTTTAGCACATTGCACTTTTGCTGCCACTGAGATAGGAGCTGTTACTTTCTTGCTTTGATGCCTTTATGTATTTAATTCAGTTATTTTCAAATGAAATTATTGAATGGTTATTACTTGGGGTGTAATACAATGGATATGTTGTATTAATGCAGCAACATGTACAAAATTTCTGTTTGCACGCAGTACGTTGACAACTTATTAGAGTGATGGAAAACGTATAACAAAATTTACGATTTAAGCGCTTCTACAAGTTGCTGCACCACATGCTGAAATTTCAGAAAAAAATAGGAGAAGACCGGTGATATCGGTTTCGAACGTGTTTCGTTGGGACATTGGCCAGGGAAAGGACGAGATAGATAGGGAGTGGTGCTTGACCGGGGCAAATAGCAATGGCGGAATGCCATTGGTCGGCATTCATCCGGATCGAATTGAGCTAAGACAAACCAAACTAACCTTAGCTAAGCTGCAATTCTTCACCCACAACTTGTTGTGCGTAAATGTTGCATATGTCCGAGACTTTGGAGAAGTTTTGTCACAATCGGGCATTTACTGCATGCAATATTTAACATGTGCAGACCTTTTTCGTTCCTCTTAACTTAATCGTTAATTTAACTTAAGTTAATTGTCGCAAATTTCGCCGATAGACTTAAATCTTGCCTCCATGTTTGCTTGCCAGATCCTCACAAATGGTCTTTGTGGGATTAACAAGCGGATTTCAGTTACTGAGATTCGCTCGGCAGTCCCCATGATAACATATTCTTCTTGAAGTGAGAGATTTGGGCATTGACAATAATCATTCTTGACAATTATTTCCTGTCGTTCCCTGAGCTCCACCAAGTTTCTAAAGGCAGTTTTTATATTCACCAAGTATTTCCTCTCTTGTGTGGCGCCATCAAACGTTGATTGTAATATTCTTGCTCGGATAACTGGCGAAAACCAAAATGAAAGAAAATGGGGGCGAAATTAGGCCACAATCATTAGATGAAATTAGCCAAGTCAAAATAGGACATACAGGGAAGAGATGGAAATCTAAAATCCTCTAGGCACACGTGAAACATATATTTACCAAAATCGCTTTCACAGTAGCTCCTGTTTCGTTTCTTTGAAATCCTGCAACGACGGCATTTTACTGAATAAAACCAAGAGAAAATCAGAGTTTGTTAGCATCATATACAACATAAAGAAAACTATTTCAGTAAAACAAAAATGCTGATTTTTAACTCATTTATTTCCGTCAACGATTTCCATTTTCGCGCGCAAATGCTTGGAGTGGAATAGCACTTGCTATCCCGAGTTTCAGTAGCCAATCAGAGCGCGCCAACAACGCTGTCCACTGTTTAAGTGCCTTAACTTCCAAGATAAATCTAATTTTTAATCTCACTAGTGGCTAAAATACTTAAATGTGAATATTGAAATAAAATAAATATGGCATAATTATTTCTTGTGAAATAATCACTTTCTTCACTTCTGCCCCCGGGCTTACTTACTGATTGAGAGTAAAATCTCTCACCTGGAGGTTTGGATGTTGATGGTGAGGTGGGCGGTGCAGTTGTCACTTCAGAAATCTCCTCACTTCTTGTTTCAGTTGTAGATGGAATTGTTTTCTCTGTCGGACCTAACACGACAACAGATTTAAAAAGTAAATATATGGGGTTATTTGTTTCACTAGAAATGTATATGTAAGCCTGCGCCTGGTTTCACAATGTCTTATAACTCATTTAGTTCAGCTCATACCACTAGGCTTTCCCATGTAAAACAGTTCGGGATTATAGACTAAGTCAAAATAGATCATCAAGCACATATTAAATGTACAGTGGCATTACAACGAACACAATGAAGCAATATAATTTAATTTTAATGTTTTCGTTTTCTAACCCGACACGGTCCTTATTATCTTTGACGTTTGTTTAATTTATACAGATCACTTTAAAATACATTAGGATTACGGTAACTTGCCGGCCAGGTCATTTTTGACCGACATACTCAGGTTTCGGTTAAGTTGCCTCTCTTGTCCTGTCGTTAACTTTATGCTCAACATTGTGCTTTGAGATTTGCATGTGAGGTGATCAGACATACACACAATTGTTAAGTGGATTTGTAATATAATACAGCATTTTCCGAATCGAGTTTTCAATAAAGCCCTTCGAGATCTATCAAAGCGAAGGCTTTGTGCCATGGTAAAACTATCCATGACAAAATGTTTTGCTTGCAAGTAACCTCATGTTTGTAGTATTACCAACTATTGTACCAGGTTTTGAATAATATGTCGTTTTTATCTCAAATCGCCTCTGAATCAACCAGAGCTGATAATTTAACGTTATATATACCTGCAGTACTCCCAGGCTCTGTTCTTACGATTGTTGGCATCTGCGTTGTCTTCATCACCGGGCATCTTTTCTTCCCCAATAACGGCATCCGTCGCACCATTGACCCCTTCCATTCCTCAACGTAACTTTCTCGACTGACCTCAGCAATGGTTTTTGTTGAGCCCACGCGGGTGGACAACTGACCCATTAGAAGGTAGTGCTTGCCAGGGAGGAGTACAGGACAGCGGCAAAGATTGCTTAGTATCCAGACACTTCTGAATGTTGCTAACGAGCTGGTCATTTTAAATACATGAATGAGTCTGACACGGTAGTTCGTGTCTAGAGATAACTCGTTAATTGCTTCGGACACAATCTTGACGTGGACGACTGTTAAAACAGAAATGGAAGTGAATGTAAAACATAAAGAAGAACAAGAAAATAACGTGTGTTGACGAATTTAAGTTTTGTTACACCCAGCATTTACTAAACTGTATTGTTTTTTTTTTTTATTGAAGATTAATTTATTTGCTGGTTACTAGACTAGACTAGACTAGACTCATTAAATAAATTATATTTATTCATTTATTAATTTCAGAAATTATTTATTTGTTTCTTTGAAACAAGGTGCGGAACAAAGTATCATGTATATAGCTGTTGGTAGCCTGTACAACAGGCGCTCTTGGCGGTGCGGGTTTGGAGGCACGAGCGACCCACTTGAGCACCTCCAAAAGCGCTGTTGTGCAGGCTAGAGTTAGGGTGACTGTTTTAGGTGCTAAGGCAGTGTTGAAGAAAACTATGATTTTTTTTTTGCATTTTATCACATCATTTGAGCTGGATAGGCCGCCTTGATGTTAACTTATAAGTAAATCACCCAATTAACCAGTTCCATCCTTACCAAAATCACTTGTACAGTAAGCTCGGGTTCGTTTGATGCCATTCTCGCAGGGGCCGCATCGATCTATTAAAAATATAGTTACAAACAAATTCATTTTTAATTGGTTTTAAAATATGATAATTTAGCTCGGCGTTTTCGGACACCATATTGCATGGGTGCTTACAGTCAAAACCGGTCAAGCGTTCCCGCCAAGAATGAATTAATGAATTCATTGTTGCAAATTTGATTTCATTACTCAATAATCCGCTCTTCGAATAAATAATGCAAAATTCAAAATAAGCCTCAATTCAAAAATCGAATTTTGATTGGATTAATGAACAAGCTTCTACAATGACCAAATGGCAAAATTTTACGCAGTCAATCGCAAATTGATATAAACTCGTGGTTATATGGGAAAATTCGAGGAAGAAGTATAGCGAGAGCCACGTAATTAATTGTTGATAATTAGGTGTGAGAACCTGTCAAATTCACGAGTGACGTAAAACAAAGAAAACAAAAGGCATAAAACAAAAGAGTCAACTGGAAATGCAATACTACAAAGGTTAAAAACAAAGGAAAAAGTCACAGGTTCTTACACCGAGGTAAACCCGAAAGCCTTTTCATACAGCCCTCCATGAATCTGATTTTTCCAATACAAGTGTTTCATTGTAACAGCAAACTACAGCCATAATAGTTACCATGCACTATATAATGCTTGAAAAGAGGAAAAGTTTCCCAACAAAATGGATTATAAACCTACCTTTTCCTCACACGAGGACGACGGAGATCTTGCCGCCATCTTTGTTTACGAGTCGTGGTCAACCTGGTGCTTAGTATTCCATATATAGCATAAACCTTTTGTTCATTAATCCAATCAAAATTCTATTTTTGAATCGAGGCTTATTTTGAATTTTGCATTATTTATTCGAAGAGCGGATTATTGAAACGAGTAATGAAATCAAATTTGCAATAATGAAATTATTAATTCATTCTTGGCGATAACGCTTGACCGGTTTTGACTGTAAGCTACATTCTGAGCTGTGACTCTTACTAAAGTAACAAAATCGTGGTAAAAGCTGAAAGTCTTGTTTGATGGTTTCAGTACCGATTTCAGTATCTATATCTTCAACACAATCATAGAAATCGCGCGCTCTGATTGGCTGAGAAATGCTCGTATACGTATAACTCCTTTACGATTTCCAGCAGGCGTGGACTGTCTGGAATTTAATAATATAGCCAATATGCTTGTTCTAATCACAAGGAATGCAAAAACAACTCTTAAACAACTTACTTGTTACCGGAGTCGCTACTGCAGACAGTGTTGTTGTAGTATCAGCGGTCATTGTCAAATGCCGAGTTGAAGCTTCCCTCTTGTCACTTGAAGTTGCATGGCTTTCAATCAGCGTACTAATTTGTGATGTCTCTGTAAATCGAAATGAATGTAATTTGTTTTGTTAAGTGTATCACTTTTTTTATTGATGAATAATGCACCCTAGAGTGTGAATAAAATGAGATGACGTCGGTCGCGTGTTATTTGCTTTATCGTTGGCATAGCACAGCTTGTGTATTGTATTTATTTCATACACCGAATGCAAATATGGCCGCCAGGCGATTTTTTGTTTGGCCAAGTTTTCAGAGAAATTAATGATATCACGTAAGTGCTGCTAAGTGTATCATCTTGCAAAGTTTGAATGTTTTTGGTTTAACGGTTGCAAAGTTATGGCTCACTAAAATTTTAAGCATTTGTATGAGAAAAGACATTCTATCCAAGCTGTTTAGAATTGCTTTCATGTTTTCCTATAACTTCTACTAAAATAAGAATATGGCCTTGAAAATGCACACAGTGACTTATTTTGACCTGATCTTTAATTTATCATTATTCAATTGCTTTTCTTTTCTTGAGAACCTGTCCAAACAAAAATTTGTTGGGCGGCCATATTTGCATTCGGTCTATTGTTTTTATTTCTGACTGGTACATTGCACTACATCCGTTTCAGGCTCTGATTGGCCAGTTTAAGTATTTTGGCGGTCAGTTTTAAAATGACATGGAGTTCAAAATCAACAGTAGTATAATATATTGTTCTTTGATTTGAATCGTTATCTGTGGCGTTGGAAGACGAAATCATGGATAACATCATTGAATCATTTCAAAATTTGAAGTCGGCAATATACACATCTGGAATTTAGAATTCTCTTTGACCGTGCCAGGCTCAACTGAAGTTCTCTTTTATTGTCTATCCAGATTGATTCATAGAACGAGTTGATCTAATTGAGTAATGTCCATTTCAGACTTCAAATTAATTGAACGTTTTTGCTAATTTGCAGGGCAACTGTATTTAAGTTTACATGTCTAATAAAGTTTTGTTTGTTGTTGTTGTTGTTAAATTCAACCGGACTTGAAATCCGGAGGTCCTGAGTTCAAGTCCCGATCTGACCACTAGCTGGAGTTGTTTCACGGTAGACCCGAATTCAACTCTAGATCTTCGCCCACGCTTGTAAAATGGGGTTGTCTCCCGCCAGTTGGGATTTTTAGCATGTTATGTTCAATAGGCCATTTGCACGATGACGTCATATGACTACAACTACCAGAATCCTTCAGTTTTTTGTTTTGTAGTGCAAATTAGGGCTATTGTTATTTAAACCGCACTGGGATTACAAAATTTAAATAAGAAAGGAAAAACGAAATGATTTCTGGTAGTTGTAGTCAAATGACGCCATCGTGCAAATGGCCTATTTGCAATATTTGTTTCCATATACATAGCTAAGTGCTAATCCACTATAAACAAACAACATTTACATTTTTTTAATTAAAGTAGCTGACATACCTGCAGTTGCTGTTTTCGTCTTCGTGAACTGTAAAGATGGAGCCAGTCTTGGAGTAGGAACCATAGAATACCTTGAGCAGTAATCTTTCATCTGCTTCGTTTCGTTCTCTAATGTCACATCCCACTCAGCCACGAAGCTTTGGCTATCAACTTCTAAAAATGATATTGTCCCCTTCGTGGGCATGTGTTTGCCAAACACGAGATAATGTCTTTTTAACAAAAGCGCTACTTTGCAGTTACAGCCTCTATTATAAAATCGTATCTCCAGCTTCACCTTCATTGGTTGATTTTTCTTGAACACATTCTTTACTTTGACGAAATGTGCTGTTTGACTTCCATTTATGATTGCTTCCGATCGGATTCGGACAAGTACAGCTGTTATGAAAATGATGAAAAATAGAAAATAATTTCGCTCACACTAATTAATTCACTAGTTTAACTTAAACATTCATGACAACAAGTGACAATTAGAGGAAAACAAGTCCTTACTTTGGGAATTCCCTGCTTTGGTTATAGTTACTAGATATTACATTCTATAATACTGTCTTTATTTCTGCTGCGAAGTATATACAGTCAATAGAAGACACCCTCAATACGAATTGAACTAAGAACTTAATAGATGAAAGAGAAGGAATCCGGCTAGGAATCATTCACATACCATAATCGCTGTAACAGTACTTTTCTTTAAGTCTTTGAGATAAATCACATGGAGGACACTGAGATGCTGAAATAAAGATTATAGTGATGATTAGTTTTTGTACGCGGTAGAGGTAACAAATGTAATAGCGGAGCTGTCGCGGGCCAAAGGCCCGCTGCGTAGCATAGAACCTATGCCCGTCATTTTTCATGGTCATCGCTAGCGGGAAGTTTCGCGGGCGCGCGTCCGTAACATGTGTGTCCGTGCGCACGTCGGAGCATCGCGCAAGGCTGGCTCGCGGACGCGTATGACTTTGAAAAACATGCGCACATGACACAACATCCGGGATCTGAGCAATTTTGAAATCAAAGCGAGGCTTTGTTTTTCGCGCGGCTACACGGAGGAATGTCACGTCAGCTGGGAAAACACTTTTGATGTTTTGCTGTGGATCCTAACTAAGGGATACTCAGAAGCCACTATAGTGGAACAAGAAGAGCTTTCAGGGATAAAATCTTGCTTCGAGGAACTTCACACGTTTTTATCAATACGGGAGCAATGCGGGGAGATGTTTCTCACTTCCATCGGATTTCAGAACTGAAGAAGCAGAGATGTAAAGAATTTCCATAAGTCGAGGGACTTAAAGGTAAATTTTAGATGGGAATTGATGTTGATATCAATCTGTGATTGACTTTTTATTTGTGTCCTCGTTAGTTTTGGAGAATTGCTTATAAAACGTGCTCAAATTCAGTCGTTTTGATTTCTTTCATCGAAGACAGCTCGTCCTCGATGCGCTATAAATGGTTCGCGTTTTGCTTTTAAATATAAACTTACGGAGATTTGAATAAATTTTTTTTGAACGAAGATTGTGTTGTCCATTTTTATGTGTTTGTTCATTCATTTCATACATGTAGGTTAAAAAGCGATTTTATGTAAACAAAACGAGACTTGGATTTTATTGTTCTAGCTTCACTCGCGTCGTCTTTTAATATGCAAATATGTTTGTGTATTTTTGGCAATTTTGATTTCCAAATCAGTTTCTCGGACAATTTTTGATACGCAACCGGTGTATTTTATTCGGGAAATTTTGTTTTTGTTTTTTTTGGTGAACTTTTGTTCGGTCTAAATGTACTGTGCAGACGGTCGTGTAATACTGTTTTTGAGAATTGCTAAAACTGAAAAATAGCCCGGTCGTCAATCTTAATTCTTGTGCTTCCGACCTTTCACCTTAGTTAAGATTATCATCGGCTTTCTGTTCAGAGAGCTACGCTGTTAGGCTCAGCTTATCTATATATATTAGGGTTTACTCAGTCTGTTGCCTCCTCCATAAAACTACAAAATGTCCATAACTTTGCCTACTGTCTTGAAATATCACGACAACATGGTAAGTCACGAGAAACAGCATGTTTAGTTACGATTTTAAAATACATGTAGGAATGAGAAAATTTTAACTACAAACCAAGATGACTATATCTTATCATAAGAGGTTGCTTACGTCTTTCTTCTAGAGTAGTTGTTGGAGCTGATGCTGCTGCCTCATTCACTGTCGTTGGCTTCACGTTGGGTGTAAGAAACGCCCGTTTTTCTCCTTCTAAAGGTGATGAAGACCTGGTTAAGGTTTGAACTGTTTTGGTACTTGTTTGTTGTGTAATGCTACTTAAACCCATACTTGAAGATGCATCAGTCGAGATGGGAGTCCGAGGGACACTGACCAAAACTGACGTCGATGGTAGTGATGACGTATTTAATGATAACAACGATAAACCTTTTACAGAATACAGATCATCGGTCATAAGTTCGTCTTTTGAAGTTATGCTAAACTCTGAAGACATCGAAGATGGGTTGAGTTGCTTTGACGACAAACGAATTGCAGAATGCATTTGGCTGTCCAGTGCTGAGCTTAAATGCGACGAAATTGACGATAGCATGGGCTGTTTTGGCGACGTCCGTGGTAAGACGTTCGCAAAGCTAGTAAAGGACTTTTCGTTCAGTGATGAACTTAAGTACGAAGACGTTAACGATGGTGTAGGTTGCCTTGAATGTAAAGTTGCTAAAGAATCCGTACGAGAGGACATGGTTTCTTCTTTCAGTGCTGACTTTATGGATATTGTAGACAGTCTTGACGGAGAAGCTGCGAAGGAATCCATTTGGTTGGAAATGGATCCTTCTTGCAGTGATGAGGTAAAGTGCGGAAGTGTTAATGAAATTGACGCCAGTCTTGTCATAGAGATTGCGTGCCTAGAATTGGCTTCGCTGTTCATTGCTGGGCCTAAATGCGGAGATATTGAGGATGAAATAGGTTGCGCTAACGACGAAGTTGTCAAAGAATCCACATTTTGGGACATGGTTTCTTCTTTCATGGCTGACCTTAACTGTGCAAACATCATTGAAGATGCCAAGGACCTTATGCTCGTGGCCATGAGTCCTTTAGGAGCTGACCTAAAATGCGAAGATATCGGTGAATGCATAGGTTGCTGGCTGTCCATGGCTTCTTTTCTCGCAGAGCTAAAATGCGATGAAAATGATGGTGACATAGAAATTCTTGCCGACGAAATTAATAAAGAGTTGATATGGCTAACCGAGGCGTCGTCTGACAGTGCTTTGTTTAAATGCGCAAATGATGATAAAATCATGGCTTGTCGTGACGAGGAACGTGCCATTTGGCTGGCCATGGCGTTCTCTTCAATTTCTGACCTAACGCTCGGAGACACTGTAAATGACGTGGGTTGCGTTGACAGCGAGCTTGTTAGGTAGTCTTTCCTTGTGTTCATGCCTTGTTCCTTCGGAAAGATTAAATGTGGATACACTGACGACGGTAGGAGTTGCAACAGTGATGAACTTGTAAAGGAATCCATAGCTGTGGTCATGGCTTCTTCCATCATTGCTGTGCTTAACATCGTAATTATTGATGAAATGGGCGAAGACAAACTTGAAACTAAAAACATTTGGCCGGTGATAGCCTTTTTTGCTGTCGAGTTTAAGTTTGGAGACACTGATGATAGTTTGGGTTGAATTAGGGGTGTAGTTGATTTAGAATATACGTGGCTTGCCATGGTGACGCTTGCGTTTGGTGAAGGACTAAACTTTGTAATGATCGATGGTATTTTAGGTTTCCTGGACAAAGAACTATTTGTTAAATCAAAACGACTTGTCAATGTACCTTGTTTTAGTGCAAAACTAAACTCTACTGACAATGATGATTGCATAGTTTCCCTTGACGAAGGCAAGAAATCAGTATGACTAGTAATGCCTTCTTCTTTCATTGCTGGCGACATACTTGCTAAGGAGCCCTTCTTTGTTAAGCTTACATAACCAATCATTGGGGACGAACTTGTTACGGACACCATTTGTGTAGTCAAAGTTTCTTCATAATGCATTGCTAAACTTAAATGCGGAGTCAGTGAGGATATCATTGCTTGTTTGGAGGACGGATTTTCTACGAAATCAGGAAGTCTGGTCATGGCATCTTCCTTTAGTACAGAAATAAACTTTGCAGGCATTGATGTTGTCATACGCGAACCTAAACTGCTCGCCAATGCTTCTCTCAGTGGTGAATTAAAATGCAGAGGGATTGATAGTTGTGTAGGAGACGAATTTTGAAAGGTGGCTGAAGCTTCTTTAGGTACTGAACTGAAGTGAATAGACTTGGGTAATATTGATGATTGCATGGGTCGCCTCGTCGAAGAATCCATCCGACTGATAAGAGCCTTTTCGGTCAGTGTTTGCATGGGTTGCCTAGGCCACAGGCTAGTGAAGGTTTCTTCTTGTCTTATTATGGCTTCCGCATTTAAAGCAAAATGTGGTGACAATGAGGACGAAATTGAATTCATTGACGACAAACTAAGGATAGAATCCAAATGTGTAGTCATAGGTTCTCCTTGCTGTTTCGACCTTAACTGCAGTGATATTGTTGAAAAAGTGAGTTGGCTTGACGACGAAATTGTTGGTGAAAGCATGAGGGTAGGCACGGTTTTTCTTTTCCTTTCTAAACTTAACTGCGAAGACGGTGATGCCATCATGCGTTGGCGTGATAGCAAACTTGCTACGAATTCCACTTCTGTTGTGAAAGCTCTGGCTGCCATTTCTGAACGCAATGTATGTTTGGATATGGTTACTTTTTTGGGCGTTGGATAATAACGCTGAGATGTTGAAGATAACATTAGTGGTGTTGCCGACAAACGTGCAAAGGAATCCTCATAATGGCTAATCGTAGCTTCTTGTTTGATTGTTGGGCCTAAATGCGGATATACTGGTGATCGCTTAGGTTGCCATGATAGGGAAAGTGGCAAATGGGATAATAAACTTGTCAGAAAATCCATATTCTTGGTATTTGCTACTTCGTTTGATGAGAAATTAGAATAAGGAGACATCGATGATTGGCTAAACGGCGAAGTTAATGCCGACTCTATGTGTTTGGTAATGGTTTCTTTTGTTAATGGCGAGGTATACTGCACCGACATTGAAGAAAATGTAAGACGCCTTGCAGAGCTTGTTATAGAAAACGAATCCCCAGTTATGGCTTCTCTTGTCATCGCTGAGCTCGACTGTGCCGTCATCGGCAGCTGAGCTGATTGCCCTGATGACGAAAATGATAAAGATTGCATATGGCTGACCATAAGTTGATCTGAGGCTGCGCTTAGGGGCAAAGACATCGATGGAGTATGTTGCCTTGACGACGGAATTAACAAGGTATTTGTATATGGTAACGATAAAGATAAAATGTTTCCTCTTGACCACAAATTTGTAACAGATTCTCTGAATGTGAATATATCTTCTTCTTTTATTGCTGAACTAATCCGCGACATATATGATGAAGATTGCATTTGGCTGGTCATACGATTATCTGGTGCTGAGCTTAAAGGCAGAGACTTCGATGAAGTGTGTTGCCTTGACGACGAACTTGACAAGGTATTCAAATCTTGTAACGATGAAAATAAAATATGTTCTCTTGACCACAAACCTGTGATGGACTCTCTTAACGTGGACGAAGCTTCTTCTTTTGATGCGGAGCTAATCTGTGACATATCCGATGATTCTATTGGTTGCCTCAAAGATGGGTTTGTTGTAAGCTGCATCTGTCTGGTCGTAACGTTTGCTATCTCTGTAACCTGCAGTGACATTGACATTTGGTTGGAAATTGCTCCCGGCTTCAGTGCTGACCTAACATACGAAAGCAATGAAGAAGGCACGGGTTGCCTTAACGAAGAGTGAGTTGAAAATTCCGTGCGTGTAGTCATTGCCTCTTCTTTTTGGAGTAACCTACTTTGTGAAGACATTGATGAAGGCATGTGTGGCCTTGAAGAGGAAATTGTCGCGGATTGCATATGGTCGGAATTTGCTTCTTTCAATACTGAGCTTAACTGCGGAGAAGACGATGATAGTGTCCGTTGATTTAAGAAAACGCTTAACGATGATTTCCTATGAGGAAGAGGTCCTCCTTGAATAGAGACGGCAGACTGGAAGGAACGCAGAGTTAATAAAGAATTGTTTGAATATAGTTCTGATGTTTCTTTTGCTTTTATTGATGATGACTTAGGCTGCCTTGACGTCGAAATAGTTATGAGATGACTTGCTCTGGCTTTATGTTTCCTTGTGGAGCTGAGTAACTGTGGTGATGATGAAGTGATATAATGACGGTCACTTTTAGCGATCGTGGAAGTTTGAAAAATACTGGAGGAAGGAAGTAATGAATTATTTTCAGCTAAAGGCACTGTTGATACACGTTTTGACGTTTCAAGTGCTAGTATTAATGTTGATGATGGTTCCCATGACGACGAACTTGCTAACGGATACATAGATACCCTTTTCACTTCTAAAGGCAAGGCCGAGGATATTGTCAAGTTTGACTTAATCTCATGACTTCCTTTATTAACGTTCGATGGCAGACTGTAGCTTTGTAAGGATTTCAAATGGTGAATATTTACTGATCCCATGCTTGTTATTGATCGCGAAACACCAGTGACTGTCGTGGTTTCCAAAGGTAGAGTCGTTTTGGTAGCAGGGACACCCTCTGTTGTCCCTGTTGCGGTCTTAAATCGGTCTGAAATCTTTCTAGCAGAATCCACTTCTTCAGTTTGAACCACTGCTGTATGCACATATTTTGTACGTTTGTCTTGTGTATATGACAATCTGACTGTCGCAGGCGACCAACCTACCTCGTTGCCAGCAAAATCAGTTGTCTTTCTTTTTTCTTCCATTTCTGTCTTTACAGTAGTAAAATCCTCAAGCGTTTTAAGGTGATCAATAGTTATCATAGAGGGCGGCAAGCCTAACGATCTAGTTGCATTTTTTAGCATAGGATGCCCCGACTCTGTTATGTTAATACCCAAGGATTTTGTTCCAACAGTAGCACTCGTTTGTAGTTGGTGTTTAATTAGGGTTTTATTCGGTGGTAAGGTATAATTTGTCGTGCCAAGTAAAACATCACGTTTAAGCTGAACTGAAGATTGCTCGAGATTATTCGATACAGGTGATGGCCTTACAATTGGAATAGTCGTAACTGTAGCTTGCATGGTGGAAATTCTAGTCCTATCAGCTACAGCAGGTGTTTCTGTTGAGGTGTGGCTACGCTGAACACTAGCTCGGGTAACCATTCTTTGTTTCTCATGTCTAGTAGACATATTGTGCTTTTTTATCAAAGAAGATTGAGGATTTCTTTGGTAGTGATCAGAAGATCGTGCTCCTATTCCTTGAGATTTCCTGGACTCTATAGGAGTCAATTCTTCCTTTGTCGTTAACACTTTACTTTCATAAGTAGTTTTGGACTCTTTCAATGTGTTCTGGCTCGGAAATGAAGACAAATCTTCAAGTGATCGTGAAACACTTCCGATCAGCCTAACGGTCGCTTTTTCTTTCCTTACTTCTTGTTTACTTGAGAAGGATGAGTCAAGATATTGAATCGAGAACATTAAGTGAGACGAAGATGATGCTGTTGAAACACTGAAAGGCGAAGAAGCCGTTCGAGTTGCTTTGTACGAATCGGAAATCACCTCCCCAGGAGTAATCGAAAAAATGGAATGAATTTTACCACTTGTTGCTGTAGACTCTCTCATGGGAACTATCAGCAATGATGACGAGGATGTTTCATTTCTCTTCATTTCCGACGTGATTAGGCTTGTTTCTGGTTGAACAAAGAAAAGAAACAAATTGATTACTAACTCTGACAAAACGAAAAAAAGCTTAAAAAAAGCTTAACAAAAGAAGTAAATGAAGTACAACTGGTATGAATTTTGGAAGTGCATTAGCCCATCCTTCGTCCATCCTCCCAACCAATACCATAGATAAGTCGTAGAGATAACACAAGAAAAAATGGTGGCGAGGGAGAAGTAACAAAATCATCACACCTTCTTTAGGGCATTCCTGTACGTTGCACAGCTCCACTGCGTACCTTTCACCAGGGCAACCCGACTTGACAGCAGACGAGCTAGGTTTCTTGCAGTAACGAAACCTTATCCTTGCCCCTCCCCCACACGAGGCACTACAATCATCCCACTGACCCCACTCTGACCATTTAGCCGTCATCTTATCACATGGTACATCGTTACACCGCTGAACGTCTGTCTCTCTTTCTCGGAAAGACGACACGGCGCGGTCGCCGCGTTGTCGAGCACGCACTTTGATTCCGCCACCACAGGTGACGGAGCAGGCCGTCCAGCTCCCCCAATCCATCATCAAATCCAAGTTATCGTCTTGGGAAAAAGAGCCAACTGTCGGTGCATCTAAAATTAGTTGGGGCAAAATATTTATTAGAGGTAACTTTTATTTCTCAAAGCTTTAGCAGTCGGACATACACGCAAACTTATACCCCTACAGTGGTACAAGGCGGGGGGGGGGGGGGGGGAATTCAACTCCCCCTCCCCCTACACCGTTTTAAGCACTTCCCCACTTGAGATGATGTTAAGCGCTTTTGAGCATCAAAACATATTACATACCTTGTGAAACTTCTTTATCTCTCAGCGGTTCCCAGTACTCAAAACTTGTGTTGAGTTTGCCCGTAATAAGCAAAGACTGTGGATGTAAGTAGGATGTTGGGATGTTCATGTTAGTCGTATACTCTCAATCATCTTTATTTATTCACGGAATCTCATCATAAAAATGCTCTTCCAGAGAGCCGTGCAATAATATAATCATGCAATAAAAATAAAAATGGTCATTAAAACTATACTAAATTACAAATATGATAAAAACGATTTCAGGCTTGTCTGCCCTTTAGTAGTATTTGATAGACTATTCCAGAGAACTGCCCCTCTATAGTGGAAGCTATTTTTTCCAGCCTCAGTATATGGTCTTGGTACAAATAAATTATATGTCGAGTTTCTTAGATTGTAAGAATACATAGAGTTTGTACTATTAAAAATTTGAGTCAAATGATCAGGTGCATTTTGATTTTTCAATTTATACATTATTATGGCTAGTTGTCTTGTCCTTTGTGTTTCAAGATTATCCCACCCAAGAGTATCGAAAGTAATTACACAATTGCTTTGGTTTTGCATTGCTACGCTTTGTGATTGGTTAAAAAAATCTCGCGCCACTTTCTTGACCAATCATAAATAAAACCTAAACCAATCGTGACTTGCTCGCACGCGTTTTCTCGCGCTTGGCGCCGCCGACATGTAATTGCTTCGAGCTCTGTTCGGTTCGTTGGATTGTTTACGACTGCTGTGATTGGTCAGAGTAATAACTTTGGTTTTGGTTTTGCGACACTCAATTGAATACTGCTCTAAAGCAATAGTGAATAATATAGCATTATAAAATCGAATGCCAGTTTGAGCGGGGCAAACCGCCACACCCATTTCCTTATATACGTCCGAGATTCCGGTGTTTGAGAAATGAGTGCAAGTTAATTCTTAAAAAAGTAAGCACTTAGGCGTCAGTTGTAAAAGATTCTTTGACTGCAAATTGATTAGCTGAATCACATTTTTACGGATAAAGTAAAAAAAGTTTCCTTTTTAATTTCTTTAATTCATCAACAATTATAACTCAAATATTTGTTTTTAACAGAAAACAGCTGCCTTGTTTGTTTTGGTTCGAGCGCCTTTGTATTTAAAGTAGAACGAACTCGTCCCCAGGATCTTCTCCTCTTTCAAAATGGCGGAGCGGGCGTAAATACTCCAGATACCATGGTTAAGCCTAAAGAATACCGTCGGACACCGTATGGAAACTTATATAACGGAGTAACTGGTTAGCTTTCAGTTGATGTTATGGGTAGCAGTTTATATAGTTAAATTTAGGCCTGAACAACCCGAGAAGCAAGGTGGTACAGTGGTACAGTGGTACAGTGGTACGGTAGGCTATCTAAGCCTAAGCCTAGCTGATATCACAGGTTCAATCCTGAGTGGGGGATTTTAGATTTTCTTTTTTACACTTAAAAATTTATTGAAAATAAAATTCTAAGTGTCGACATTACGTTATATAAGTCTTAATAAGGTGTCCGACGTCCCTCCAAACGGTATCCTTTAGGCACAACCAGATACCATGCACCTCTACAGAACCTCTAATTTCATTGGACCTGTGTATCACGCATGTGTATTGTTTTCAGGGCTAGGGTCCATTGTTTTGTTGTTTGGTCTATTGTTTTCTCAGCCAATCCTGTGAGGCGCCTCAAATGCTCTAAAAATCTTGAAGCATTTTGTTGCCTGATGATGTAATGTCCTCTTTTCGTTTGAACAACAATTCCAGATTGTCTGAAAACAAACACTGCTGCCAATAGCTGAAAATAACCTCCGAAAACACCACTTATTATACATTGGTGCCACTAGCTCGATTTTAGCTAATTATTGCTTGCTGTTTCTGTTACGTCATACCTACAGACAATGAATTTTATATATGTAGAAGTGACGTCATACCTACATACAGTAGTTTTATGCATGCACTGAGGCATTGATCACTTTTTTGTGCGCGCTCTTGTCTTTACAAGTGCAGCTCAGGAATATGCATAATAAAACAATTATTGGATTCGGTTTTCGCATGATAGCGATAATTATCATAGCCTCAGTTTGTGTTATCCGCCTCAGCCTTCGGCTTCGGCAGATAACACAAACTTTGGCCTTGATAATTATCGCTATCATGCTCAACCTCATCCAATGATTGTTAATTCATTGCGTGTCACGTGACAAAATACTTTTGGATTCTTGGAGTAGTTTGGTCGCCATGCCAGGGTTTTTTACGATCGCCATTTTGAGAGCGCGGACAAGGCCCTGCGGACGAGATTGAAAGTACAAAAGAACAAAATTGATAGGCATCTTGATACCCTTAAAAGGAAGGGTGACTAACCGTTACATAAAAATCCTCTTTTGTGGGTCCGGATATCTGGATAGTTTCCTTGATGTTGTCCGATAATCTTTTGTATTGTACGTCCACATCACCCACTTTGTACAAACCAGACCAGTTTACAATCCGATGACCGTTGACAACATATTCCCCATTTTGTCTTTTTATTGCTGAATTGTTAGAAAATATATATGAATGATCGTTGAATTATAATTAAGTACATTGTACGAAAAGGAATATATCATGTTAAACCTGTCATGTTCCCACAGCCCGCGCTCCTCCCTGTTGCTGACCAGCAAAGACGGAGGTAATCTAAAGCATGCGCACTAGGCTTGAAATGTCATGTTCGTGTTGAATCTTGTACTTGTAATTCCTGTACATGTAGATATTGTAAATAGGCGTACTATCTTTGTTTTTCTTTTAAGTACTTATGATAAGTAAATTTGTTTGTAATCTTTGTGCGATTATAGGTAAGATGGCCACTTAATACGTCTGCTAATTAAAGATGGGTTTCACTCACGTGACCTTCAGTCCTGTGGGACTCAAATGTGCCTACCTTTTAAAATGGTGCTTTAACCATTTTTTACTTGCTTTGTTTCCGAGAAATTAGAAACATTCTTTGAATATCCCTTTCCACTTTATTTATTCATTTTTTTTTTCTGTAAAGGTCGACTTTGAGAAAGCAATTTAGTCGAACATTTAGAATGAAAATGACAGAGATAATATTACCTAGATAATTCCAGGTTTCATCTGACAAAAACACACTCGTCGATCCCTTCGGGATAACCATTACCTCAGCGTACCCTATTTAGCAAACATAATAAAATAGAAAACACTCGTTAACTCAGTTACTCAATGATCTCTTTTACTCCCAGACGCAAACTTTCTTCATGCACCTTGTGCTCACGTTATGAATGTGATTGAAAAGCTGTAATTGTGACCATTCTATCAAATGAAGAGTGTTTTTTGCGGTGCTGGACTCTCCAGAACAGGTTACGGCTACGGCTTGACTTAATTATTGTTTGTCACCGCTAAGAATGATAGCGGGCACATTAAAACTCGCTCTTAACATGAAGGTTAAAATCGTAAAGTTATGTCCTTTTTTTGAAACCTTTCAACTCCTTTCACTTTTCTCTATTTCTAAAAACACTTGCTACATTTACACTTTATACAAGCATATGTTGCATTTAAACGCGACAGAATTCATTCTTACCCGACATTTTTTCAAACTGAGTTGGTGACCTTTCAATTCTTCCGTTGACCCGCTCACAGGTAGTAGAATTTCCACCACACACACGACACTTGTCCAGGTAGACACCAGACTCTAGAACGTTATCACATCCCACTGGCTAAAAAAGACAACGACACAGCAAAGCAGATTACGAAAACGTATTTCATAAAGGCGAATTAAGCAGATCCTCACCACGGAATGAGCAATGCAGATTAAATGTATGCAACTTCTAGACATTGAGATACTGACATCAGTATACAGAGGCGTATGATTCCAGAATAGGGGAAATAACAGAAATGAAATCAAGATTATTTACATGTGGGAAAAATCTGAGACCTTTCGGAGTTCAAATGGAAGGGTTTTGCCCGATTCCACGGCGATAGCGTTAATTTGATTTATGTCAACCGACGTTTATCAAGATTCAGCCTGCGTGGCATATCTCGTGACAGAAAAACGGTTGAAGAACAATAATGGATACATTAAAAATAGGTCGGTTGTTTTTGCGTTGTTTCAAAAACAATCTGCTATTCCTCTTTGGGAAAATCATTTAACTAATCGCCACTAAAAAATCTTGATATGGCTAAGGGTTTTTTCAACCTTTGTTTGACAGGAATGTTTATCCAACTTTAAAAAAATCGTATTTGATTCTACAAGCTCGGGTAGTCCCGCACTTGTCCAAACGATGCCTGTGATTCGCTAAGAAAACAATAGATTTGTCCCGCTGGGATAGGGATTAGGGACAGGGGCATTGTTCAAGTGATATATCAATTGTATCGCTCGCCAATCACAGACATCGTTTGGACAGCTACAACCCCGCTCTTTAACAAAAATGTTTCTCGCAGTTTCTTTACATTTGCTTCATTAGTTAGTTTTATTTCTCTTTTATTCACTCTTAATTACTTTTCGATAGTTTTCTGCAGGTTTTCAAAATCCAAGAAGGTGGATCCAAGATGGCGGATTGAAGAACCATATCTTATAATTGAAACGATTTCCCGCCAAATCCGCTCTGTGTTGGGCTACACGTTTAAACGTGTTTTAGCTAACATTTCACGAATAAATTAATTACCGTACACCGTCCCCGCAAACAAACACCGTGGGGCTCTTTGGAGCACTGGGTCCCGTCCTTTGCTTTTCCAAAGTAATAAAATAATTCTCCTCCGTAAGGATAGCAGAACAACAAGCACTGATTGTCACCTAGTAGTGAATCGAAAGTACGCCAATAAGTATTTAAAATGCCGAGCGTGTTCCACTGGGTGAAGTGAGTTTCAAGATTGTTTGTCTTTATTCCCAAACCCCGAAATGGCAATAAAACGGTTTTCAAATGAGCATCGAAAAACATTTGGGTTTGCATTGTTACGCAAAACCAACCCTGCATGACTTGCTCGCACGTGTTTTCCGGTGCTTGGCACCGGCTACATGTATTTACTTCGAGGCATGAGTAGTTCATTAGATTGTTTGTGTATGTTGTGATTAGTCAGAGTGTTTTCTTGGTTTTGGTCTTTCGATACTCAATTGAAAACTTCTCTGAGACGTGATAAGATTCAAACGAGGGGAGACAAAATTGGTTGATTGAGGCAGCGCCTGCATTGTCAAGTGTTTTTTTTTTTACAGTGAACCCCTCGTAGAAAAATCTAGCGTTTGTAAATGACACCTTACATGAGCTGAGGTTTCTGCCTTCAGCAGGTGTCTCTTAACACCTTTTTACATCACCACCTCAACATTCAGTACCATTAGCCTTGCTTGTACGCAATTCTTTGTAAACGTTTGAAAACTTCATGTTGTCATGGAGTGGGTATTTTCTTCGCTTTTCTCCTTTGAGAATACATTGATGAAATTCTCCCAGGTTTATACTTTGCAAGCGAGGTTTGGTGTCGAAATTCAGTGTTACTCTCGCGGAATTTGTACAAAGGCTATAGATGGTTTTAACGGCAGCTATACAGGTCCCGGTTGTCAAAAGGTGGAGAGCGCTACCCACCGGGTAAATGTTGGTCCTGGTGGTCAGAAACAACAGAAATCGTTTACATAAAAATAGAGTTTATTTCCCTAATGATGGAAATTTCATTGTTCTGACAACCAACGTGGCTGCAATGAAAACCATCTGTTGAATCAAAACCGTCGATACGATTCAATTAATGGTTTCCTGGAAAGCGGCAAGAGTTATTTGTCGTTTTCCCAGATAGAGTGGACATATAATAACATGTCCACATCATGCTCCAAAAACTTTATGGAAATGAAGAACACTTGAAAACGATTGCATCTTACAGTTTATGGCTGTAAGACCAGCTCTTAGCACTTGCACTAGGGAAAAAATGCTTCTCCTTGCACTGCGTACAGTCATTTCATTACTGTTAATTTAAACGTCTTGAACAGACCAGTAAAACTAACGTTATTTGTGATTATACCTCTAATATATGACATCCACTTTGCTCTGTGGCCGTTTATGAATATATCTCTGCCATTAAACATCCCGCACTGCACATCGCGAAAACTCTCGCCTCCTGGAAGACATGCCTGCAACATGAAAATATGAAATTATATGGAAACGTCTACACGCCGCTAGCTAGGAATTCCCACATATTATTAAAATTGAATCAAGCTTCGTATGTTGCTTGTGCTTTTAACAGCCGAATGAATTATTTAGACGCGCGGTCAACTATTGCCAATGAGGTCTGGAACCGAAAATTCTTCGGCAACCCTACGAAACTCTCGGTACGCGATCGGAAAACCACGATTAATCTCCGACACGCAATAACAGAAAGCTTTTAAATGATTAAAAAATGGCTATCACTCGAGCAAAACGAACAACGTGAAGCATAGGGAAATGTCTGATCGCAACTCAAAGGTAATCAGGCTAATCAAAACAGACACGGCATTCTAATGAACAAATCAGAACTTGAAGCAAATACATGTGGTCAGTGCCAAGCGCGGGAAAACGCCCACATCTTGTTTTGTTTCTACTTCTGATTGGTTGAGAAAGTGGCGCGAGGTGTTTAAATCAATCACAAAACGTAGCCCAATGCAAAACCAAAGAAATCGCGAAATATATGTATATGGCCTATTATTACCTGTGTGTTACATGTTTGATATATAATCGGCTTCTCCACACACAATGCTTTATTTTCCCTAGGTAAAGAAATATTGTGACAATGTATTAGATCTTAATTTGAAGGTCGTGAAGCAAAAACTTAACCTTGTTTCGTCATCAACACTCTACCGAATTATGCTATAAAGTGGTTTACAGGTAATAAGTAAAAAAAGGGCCTAAAAAAATCAGCCAAAATAAACATTATTTAATATGAACATAAATAATTATAGCGGAACACTTGCCAGGTTGAAGGCCTGGCTGCGCAGCCCCATACTCATAGAACCAGAACCTATGCCCTTCGTTCTTCATGGTCATGGCAAGCGGAATGTTTCGCGGGCGCGCGTGTGCCCTCCGTCCGCCGTGTGCCCTCCGCCCGCCGTCGCACAGGACCGGACTATCGCGCAGGACTAGCTTGCGGGCGCGTATGACGTCGCAACACATGCGCGTACGATGTCATGTTGAAACCAAAGCGAGGCTTTGTTTTTCGCGCGGTTACACGGCCGAATGTCACGTCAGCTAGAAAAACACTTTGATGTTTTGCTGTGAATTTACTAAGCGGAGAAAACGTAACCGTTTAAATTAAAGGCGTTATTTCCCTGAATATTTCGCGGTTTGCTACTCAAGACAAGGATACTAATTAAGGGATACTTAGAAGCCGCTTTAGTGGAAAAAGACGAGCTTTCATGGAAAAAATCTTGCTTCGAGGAACTTCATGTATTACGTTTTTATCAAATGCGGGAGATGTTTGTTTTCTACGGATTTCAGAACCAGAAGCGGAGATTTGAATTTCCAAGCAAGCGAGGGACATAAAGGTAAAACAGATAACAGTTTTCGATGAGAATTTATGTTGATATCAATCTGAGTTACTTTTTATTGGTGTTTTGGAGAATTGATTTTAAAACGTGCTTAAATATAGCTGTATCGATCTCTTGAATTTCATCGAAGAAAGCTTGAACTCGATGAGCTATAGTTAAATGGTACGCGTTTTGCTTTTAAACGTAAACTAATGGAGATTTGAATATTTTTTTTCGAAAGAAGATTGTGTTGTCCATTTTTATGTGTTTGTTCATTCATTAGATAGTTTGAAAAGCGATTTTATGTAAACAAAACAAGACTTTGATTTTATAGTACAGTTCTATCTTCACTCGCATCGCCTTATGCAGATATGTTTGTGTATTTTTGCAATTTTTGATTTTCAAATCAGTTTCTCGGGCAATTTTTGACAAACAAAAACTGTATTTTATTCGGAAACTAGTGGTACTAGTTATTCTAGACAGAGAAAAGTTGTTTTTGTGAACTTTTGTACGGTCTATAAAAATGTACTGTGCAGACGGTCGCGTAATAAGCTTACTGTTTTTGAGAATTGCTAAAATTGAAAATAGCCCGTTCGTCAATCTTAATTCTTGTGCTTCCAACCTTTTACCTTAGTTAAGTTTCACCTTAGTTAAGCTTGTTCAAAGTGCGACGCTGTTAGGCTTGGGCTATCTATATATATTAGCCATTGTATGGATAAAGTATCGAGGATTCAGAATACTATAAAAATATTTTTATTCGATGCTAGATCGATGAATGCTTTCTCATTTATGGGTAGCCTGCGTACATGTAGCAAGCGTTTCCGCAAGGGTTCGTGCTGTTCGAAAGTTAGAACGAGAGCTTCCTCCCCTCCCCCTTCTTCTCTTTATTCGCCGTCGTTTCAACTTTTGCACAGCACGAACTATCGCGGAAACGTTTGCTACGCAGGCTAACTGATGCCGGTATTCATTTGCACCTACTCTAAATATTATAAAGAACCTCAAATTAACTTGGTAAGAAATGAGTTAACCTGTGAATTATGGGTTGACGGTGAGTTATAGTAGCACCAGCTCGCGTTACTGAAGTGGGCGTAAAGAAATATATTGTCATATAGAAGGAAACAGATTGTCAAAATCGAATTAACAAGATTGATTTCAGTTATCTTACCGAAGGCATAGTTGTCCTCTAAATTGAATCCCAATACCGCATGTTCTCGAGCAAGGACTCCAGACCGACCATTCGTAAAATTCCTCCTCATCTGCTAAATTATTTTCTAACTCCTGGCTTTCCTCTTTACGTCTCTCACCTTCAGCTTGCTTTTATATGAAAAAAGAATACTAAGTTAGATAATCATGCAGTCTGTCGAGAGACCCTAGTCACACTCAAGACAAGTTGGCAAATATCTGAATGATGCGAGTGCTAAATGGGTTAGTTATATTGTGGTAGAGACTAAAGTACGCGGGCATTTTAAAACACATCCATTATAATGCCCGGCTAAGCATTGTAACATTAAAATAAGCCATCTGAATGCAATGGGTCACACTGCACATCTCCGCGGTATGGCGAATACCTTACGCATGCGCGCAGCCATATCATCCCGGTTGTGGCAGCAAATGTCGTTCTTAGGTGCCCTTTACTTCCGAGGCATGTACATGGACACCTTTAAGCGCCAGCTCCACACTGTACATGTGGTAGCTGTTGGTCGGGACTGCAAAACAGTCCTTGGTGTATTAGCATTCCCTACCGATGATCTTTCATTCTTGTCGTTATATCGCACAAGGGCGCTGACAGCTCGCTGACAGCTCGCTGACAACTTAATCCAGTGGTTTCATAGTTAGAATTTCGTGCCATGGATACTTTATTGGATCACAAAACATGTGAAACATTTGACGGGAGCCAACAGGCCAAAATTGCTATTTCTCCTTGGTTTATCCCTTGAAGACATTAAAACTTCAATAAAAACGTCGTTCTGCCGATTTTGAGGTTTCATAATTGTGTGTTTTGACCACCAAGTGTTGGAATGAATTTTTGATCAAGTGCTTATGCCAATGTGTCTATGCACATTTGCCTTTAGGGCACAAAACCGTTCGTAGACTATGTCCCCAGGGGGGAGGGGGGTACTAAACTATAATGGTGACGTAGGGAAGAAAGTGAGGTCGAATTGTTAGACCCAAAAAATGTCCAACGGTCCAGAACGTCACCTCCAAAAGGTCTCTTTTCACGCCCAAACAAGTCACAAGAAAATTTCTAACCCGAAAAATGTCCTCAGATCGCAAATTTCAAACCCAAAAAGTCCTCCGCACCTCCCTGTCGATATTATATCCGAGTACCCCTCCCCCCCGGGGGGGAAGGGGTTTATTGTGGCGGTAAGGTAATGATAATAACAACAATAATAATAATAGCATTAAATTCTTGATAAAATAAAAGAATGCACAGGTTTGTCTGGTATATGTATTGAAAACATTTCTAGAGTTCTGGAACCTATTATTAAAATATTATATTAGCCATCATCGATAAACTTGTTCTCAATTAAAGTTCTGTCTCCCAGTAATTAATAACATAGTTTGTCGTAACATGTATCACCAAGCTTTTTTTATGGGGAGAGTGAGGGATATACAATCGCTAAAAATCTGTCAGTCTGATTTAAGAATCGTATAATTTTTGACATATTTTGTCTAGAGTGAAACGATATAGGCTCCGAGGTAAAAAAAAAAAACGATTTTGATTATGTAAATTAAGAGTTCATACCTCAAAAAATAACTCTTGTATTAATTATTTTAAAACGTGTCCCGGGAATTCGGTTTTACTTTTGTTCTCCTTCTGACATTCTTACCCCCACCCCTCCCCCCCCCCCCCCAAACGATGGGGTCTGACATTCTTACGGATGATTCGCCCAGGAGAGACGACTTCTTTTCCAGAAATGTTTCCAAATTGCGGTTAAGTTCTGTTCCTTTTATGTACGGAAACTATTTCTCGATTTCTTAGCAAAGATGACAGAGCTCAGTTTCACTACTTTCAATTTATTATAATTTCATTAAACACTTGTCGAATACGCCTCAGTGAGTCATATAAAAAGGTAATTCTTTTCCCGTGTTTGTGCGTGATGGTGTCGGAGTGTAACTATTACAATAAAGGCTTCTGAAAGTTTTTTCTTGTGGTTCTGCTCGCACTTTTTCTTATAGAGACATTTGAAAAAATTTGTCAGAGATACATTCCGTATTCTGTAGGGGGTTAAAATTAATGTCTGACGGAATAAAAGGTACGTCCGGTATTTAGAGCAACCATATAGAATTCACTAATCCCAATAAGTTAATTTATCTCTAATGTTTGAGATTTCGGAATAAACGTTAAGGTGGTTTTAAGGATATAATATTGACTTCGTATTTTCCTCATACACAGGTCGGATATTGCCATTCAATATATTGCACGGTAGGAAATCAATAGTGATGTTATACTCACTCCATTTATTATTATAGGACATCCGAAGAGCAGCATGATAACAAGGCAGAACCTAAAAGAATATGAAAATCATAACGTATCAAGAAAAGCGGAATATGACAAGAAATTTGATGCACGCCAACTAGGTGGCCAAGATCACTTATTCCCTACCTTTTGGAAGCGTCCATGGTCAGCCCGGCTTTCATGTTTAGTGAACTTATCAGACCTTGCGTGCGTTAAATAACTCTACATATCTATATATTTTGACTTCTCATCTATCCCAGCTCCATTAAAAGAGATATTCATAAACTACTATATTGAATAACGATCATATATCGATGATAAGATTGGAAAGGGTACTGACCTGTGTTAAGTGCAATACAATATTCTTGATGACTGGCATGACGTGACAGTCTAAGTATAGCAGGAAATGTTTGCGGGAGTTTATCTTGCACATTGGCCAAATTTGAGAGGCTTTACAGTAGCTGTTGCAGGATCTTATTTGATCTCATGTGATTTTAATTTTTTTGCATTTCCAGTTTTAATTCACAAATATTAAAACTAATGTTTGAAAACGTATCCACTCTCTTTTTTAAACCTTATTACATGAAATTTTCGCGACACGTTAATTTCGCGATTTTGAGGTTCTCATATTTCGCGACACCTTAATTTCGCGATTTTGCGAAAATTTTGCATTTTGACTCACTTTAGTTTCGCGTTTTTGAGTGAGACACACTTTATTTCTTTGTCGATGCTATTTAACATGTCCCTGAATTTGATCAAACAACTTAATCCACAATGTCCAAATAAACAGAAACGCAACTGATTATGTAAACAGTAACAAGAAAGATGTTCTCACAGTGTATACAAGGCACGGTTTGTAGTTCATGCTTGAAGGACCAGAACATTACCACAGAATAGTTCAAAATGATTGTTATAAACGTGTGTAATGGTAATAAAGTCTTTTTTTAAAATTATTGACATAATGTGCGTCACTTAATTTTCGCGTCATGTTATTTTCGCGACATTTAATTTTCGCGTCACTTAAATTTCGCGATTTTTTTTAAATCGCGAAATTCGCGAAATTAACGTGTCGCGAAAATTTCATGCAATAAGGTACTTTTTGAGCTGAGGCTAAGCCAGCTACTTAATTAATTCAACTCTGAATAAACTATTTTTAGCTAATTAAAAACCTGTTTTCACAACAGCACCGTACCATGTTTAGAGCTGTAAACGTGTTTCAACGAAACGCGTTTCCCGTAAACATGTTTCCAATTTCATTGTTCACATTAAATGTAAGATGAAATCTTAGGATCGCGACTCAAATGAAACAGAAACTAGATCTCTTGAGCATTGTTTCTCTATGGAATCTTTTTCAGTATTTCAAAAGTAAAATTTGGAAAATGTTAAGTTTGCCATTCTTGGAATGGGAGTGAAAGTGTATTTGTTGATGTTTGGTCTGCTTATCGACGAGCGATTATATTCCGGCGACATAATTCAGATTAGAACGAGTGGACATTTGAGCCATTTTGGCATGATGCTCAAAGAGGGTCTGGATATCATGTGTGTGTGAGTGGGGGGGGGGGGGGGGGGGTGCAAATGTCAGTTTTCAGTTAAATTTTGGTCCATTTGTCAGTTGTCAGTTAAATGGCTGTTAATAATTAACTGTGAACCTTAAATATTCTTAATTGCTAGTTGACCCTTTTATAGCTAAAAAATACATTCTATTAAATACCAAACACTCAGTTTCTTAAATTTGTTTGATTTCTAATTTTTTCATCACAACACACTTTGATTTCGTAACAAACAAAGCAAACAAGCAACTGCTTCCTTTGCTTAAATTTCATTCTGCCCATTAAATATGTCTGCCAACGTACCTTACAAATCCAGGCGAAAATTAGTACGTATTGTCTATCCGGATCTAGAAATGGTAGCAGTTTGTGGTCAGTGGAATGTCCGTGTCCTCAATAGTCTCCTACGCAGCCGTTATTAGTGCTCGTCGCGCAACGCTCCTGGGGAGGAGCGTCGCGTGACGAGCCCTAATAACGGCTGCGTAGGAGACTACGTCCTCAATTTCGGAGGTTTCGTCTTCTGCCGTTCCATCTCGTACTCATCTATCTGCACTTAGCACGTTTTATCTATTTATCGGCGTGATGGTGGTACCTTGCCAAATATAGATTAGATGCAAAATCATAGATGTCTTTGGCACTGAAAGTTTTGTTTCATTCAGGACTAAATACGAAGAACGGCGTATTCTGAACTGAAGGGTTAAATACTCTGCCATGCTTTATCATTACAGAATGATGTCAATGATATTTGAGCCAGTATAAAAATACCAAATACCGTTTTTTTCGCTGCTTGTGTCCTCCGCCAGCATGCTTGGCAACCGTATCTCAGATTCCACTGTCCATCGGTTGTTATTGCAAAATTTTCGGTCTTTCCTCCCATTCCTTTCGACATCCTGTAGAGCTTAAGTTCGAAATTACCAAGCCCAAACTTCGTTGCCAGTTCCTTCAAGCCCAGAAGTTCTACCAGATGCCTCTTCAATGACTCTACCGTCTGCAGATCATTGTTGATGAGTATCGCCGGATACGGTAAAAGTCCACAATCGCTTTGATAACGCCACGAACAGACATGACAGAAATCGTTCCTTCTAAAGCGCCTAGCCACAGTAAATTGAATCATGTAACAGTTATGTTAGAATCCGCCAAATTGTAAATGATTAATTTTAAAAGACTTACTCAGTTAGACTTAACAACGTACTGGGTCTACTGGGAAACTTGAGCGTGGTGATTTAGTATAATAAACGTATAAAAACGCATCTTAAATATTATCCGAAAAGGTTTTTTTACTAATTTAATATAAAAATAATATCATGATCTTAAGCCTTTTATCAGGCGTCAGTAAAATCGAGTATAAATGTCAGCTGTCAGTTAAATTTTAGCTTATTTGTAAGTTGTCAGTTAAAATTTTAGTCATTAGTCAGTTGTCAGTAAACCCCATCCAGACCATCCTCAAAGCCTTAAGCCCGGGTGAGAACTCTTGTCAATGTAGGATAGGTGTGTGCCGCGAAGAAAATCGCAAATTGACAATTTTTCTGCACGTGGAAAGTTAAGCATCAGGCATAGGATACTAGACTAAGGCTAGTTTCATTGATACGCCATCATTATAAAATATCCTTTTTTTCATTTTGATAGGTATTTAGCTAATACAATTTAAAGGTACCCTAACCAAAATCACAATACCAAAAAGGATACCCTATTTCAAAGCTGAGCACCTCAAAAATCATACCCTATCCTGCGGCACATGACATTATAGCTTACATATGCATTCACTAGATAACATGTGGGTATTAATGTTGAAATTTTGAAGAAAAAATATTGAAACAAAAGGATATTCTCACATGTAGCATTTGAACTGTTACATATAAGTTGCAAGTTGGTTTAAGCTTACTGGATCCTAAGGCAATAATATTTAAATTTCTGACAATAAAGCCACACTTAGACTATATGAATGGTAAGTTACTTTCAATAACGCTTGATCAATGTGTTATTTTTTTCCTACAATTTGTATATCCTATTCTATTTTTATATTATGCCATCATATTAACCGTTTATTGACTTAGTTTAGCTTTATCTCCATTCACTGTTTTAAATTCCTAGCCTGTATCCCAGTATATAAAATTATAACCGTTTCACAATTTGTTTACTATATAAAATATTGTAACGACTTTCCGTATCCCCATTAAATCTCCTCATGAAGAAGGACAGCTTGACTGTCCGAAATATATCAAATATCGGGAAATCTCATTCTCTAGTTGTATATTTTTTCTTCGCTGTTTGTTCCTCATTATAGGTTTTACTCTATGTACGTAAGGTGGTTTGATACAGTTTTCTGGAGACCATACCAACATTTTTCAATCGGCTTTTAAGCGGTCTTCTCCAAGTCAGATCAACGTGAAATTTTCACCACTAACTAGTTTTGAATTGAAGTTTGGTAAAATATATTTTCTGGTAAATCGATATTACCATGACAACGATAAACAAGAAACTTAGAAATCAGTAAAAGTGAAATTTAGCGCGTTTAAGATTTCGCATTGAAAATCCCACATGGACATCTTAAAACATGGTATATGGCATATATATTTTGCAAGAATAAAAAAAATTCTGTATGTTTGAATTCAAATAAATCGCAATAACATTTCAAACCTTACTATTTGTGTACTGGTATTAAATTGATCGAGAGATTAACACTGGTTTTCTGAAATTCCTTAATGATAGTGTCAAAAAGTAGCTTGATGTTATGCCGGTTTGTAAACCTTCAAAGTTTTGTTTACTTTCTCTATTGCGATCTTGAGAACTACCATTTTTCCTAACATCGCTTCGTGTGCAATTTTTGGGTAATTTTCGATTTTAATCGCTTTTGCAAAAATCTGAGAAACGGCTCGATGGATTTTTTTAAAATGTTAACCACTCATGCTTACCGATGTGCAAAATATTATCTGAAAGTTGCATTGACATTGATTCACTGGAACGCCTTTAAAATTTATAGATGAAAACGACGTACGAACCGGCCGAAAAAAATAGCGTTACAAATTTACTTTCAGTTTAAGTTATGCTCAGTTACGATTTCAAGATTTACAAAGGCGCAATCGTTGGACTTTTTTGGTACGTATTTGTAGTTACATTATGTAGGTAACAGTGTGTGGTAGAATTTTGGTAAGAAGTGCAAGAAATCGGGCTTAACATCACATAAATTAGTGTCAAGTTGGTCACATTACATCAAAATGGATCGAGTAATAATAATCTCAAAATGGTGCTTATTCTCGCTCCCCCCCCCCCCCGGGGGGGAGGGGGTACTCCCATATAAACAAATGACAAGGGTGCTCGTCGTACCTTTTACTGAGGACTCAAAGTTTGTAAATTGGTACCGCTTGGGGTATAGAGCCGAAAAAATATGACAGAATATGACATGTGTTGTTTTAGAATTGGTACTTCTTAGGGATAAACATTCATTTGAGCAACGCCGATCAAACAAGATTCTGGTTTCTTTTTAGGGTGTTTTTCGAAAATTTCCATTGGAATTGATGATGGGCTAATAATTAAGCGGGAAAGCTTATAAGCGGCATTTTATGGTATACCCATGACATCGTGTTATGAAATTGGGTTGTACACTCTGACTATGTTTGCATTAGCAGGAGAACATAAATGGGCTGCTGCCGGAAGATAGCAAACTTTCAGCGGTGATTAGATATAGCCAAAATGTCGAAACAAAGCGAACACACCGAGTCGCTCGTACCAAAAAGAAATGCTAATAAGCTACGATCTGAGACAGGGCCTGAACATGTAGACAATAACAATGATCATAGTTACACAATCCTCACACCAACTGGGGAATTGGGGGGTTCTGTAATCGCCACCGCTCTGTATAGTGTACGTAGTCACAGTAAGTTCCAATTTCATTGTTTTAGCTGCATTCAAACTCAATGTAACAGCCGAAGGTGCGGCCAGACTCGCAGATATAAAGCAGAGAGAGAACAATAGGATTTTATAAGGAGCAATAATTATTAGTTACATAATCTTCAAAACAACTGAGGACATGGGGGTTATGTAATGGCCACCGCAGTGTATACATAGTAACAATAAGCGCTAATTTTATTGTTATGGTTGCATTGAACAGCTGAAGAGGTGGCTAAAATCGAAGATATATTGCAGAGAGAAAACAATGAGCTTGATGAGAAACGATAATTATAATAGATAGTTATTGAGGCTCACAGCATTATTAGGTATATATTGCAGGCAACTTCGGGCCCCGCCCTGACAGCTGCCTGCAATATACGAGTCCCTCATGTGCGAATTGAACGCTTCTGATAGAAAGTCAAATAAACAATTAGCTACGATCTGACTTTCAATAAAGACACCAAACACCCATCCTTCATGTTTGCACTACTGATAAAACACCAAAATATCTCTTTGAACAATACGGTCTTTAGCTAACCTGAGATTGGCTGCGGGCGAAGAAAGCATGGACATTGTGTTAGCACAGCTGGGTGTAAATGTAACAATACCTATAGAAAATGAATGCAGATATAAATAAGTGCTAGAAAAAAACTCTACCAAACACCAAGTCATTCAGCGTTGGTTCAGAAAGCAGTTATGCGTGGTTTCATCGTTTTCCTACTAGTGGGTTTCGTATCGTACATCAGTGCCAAGAACTATTTGCGAATGTGTTACTACACAAACTGGTCTCAGTATCGTCCGGGTGCCGGCAAGTTCTTCCCTGAGAACATCGATCCCGACCTCTGCACCCATTTGATCTACGCATTTGCAAAGATTGACCATAACACCGACAAACTGGCGATGTTCGAGTGGAACGATAACAAACTATACCCAAGGTTCAACGCTCTGAAACAGAAAAACCCCGGATTGAGAACCCTCCTGGCCGTAGGAGGATGGAATCACGAAAATTCCAACAGCCCATTTTCCAAGATGGTCAAAACGGCGGCTTCTAGAAAGGTACGGTTTTCCTTTACTTTTTTTTAACCCTTCTGCCTCGATGTGTTACTAAAAGTCTCAGTGACTCTTTTTATTGATAATTTTTAGGAATTTTTCCTAAGTTAAAATTTGAGGGCCTCAAGAGAAAGAGAGTGTGGTTATGTTAAATTTATATTACCAAAAGTGCTTCTTAAAAAAAGTTGCTATCGTAATGATATGTGCCATGTTTGAAACCACCAGATTGATTTTCTGTTGATAAGGGATTATTAAAAGACCTCCACCCAGACCACCTCCTTTGTGTGTTCCAAACTTTGTAGATCTCAAGTGCATGAGTGGACGTTCCAAAAGCTTCACGGAAATCCAGTGAAAATTCCTTTAGTTTGGTCTCAGTTCTTGTTAGCTCTATTCTATCACTGAGCAGTCATATTTTACAATTACAATTACAATTACAATTACAATTTTTTAGCGCCAAATCCTAACGTCCTAAGGCTCTTTACAATAAACAAACTATAAATAGCAGATTACTTAATTAAAAGCTTGCGTATATTTCCGCCAATATTTCTCCATTTCACAAACCCTCTTCCAATTGGTCCAATTAACTTGTACCATATTTCTAAGTTGGCTGCTATCTTATAGTCTACGTCTAGATTGTTATTGGTCTCCAGTTTTTAAGATTTGATAAGCCAAGGGCTCTTCCCCTTTTTATCTCGTGATTGCGTGTAGCGTTGAACGAGATATAGTACACCTGGACAAATATGCAAATTTTCTCTCCTACTTTCAGCTGTAAACTTTTCTTGGCCATTCCGCTGACCAGTGCATTAGGCTTGCGCATTTTTCCCGTTCCAAATGCGATAGGTAATGGTCACCTGTCTTTCCCATGGGGACATGGGGACATGGGGACGGCGTTGGAGGCAGGCCTAGAGAAGGGTAGGTAGTTGGATGCAGAGGATGGGGGGGGGGGGGGGGGGGTGGGGGAGCAAAACGCGTAGGAGAGGGAAGGGCCAGAAGGTTGTTTCGTATTCACGAGTTGGCTGATATCAGCCTTTGATGGTATTCAATTTATCACTCCTCTATGCTGTGAGATTGACAAAAGTGTGACAAAAGTGATTTAACAAAAGTGCATGGTGTTTAGGCAATTAACGAGCTCGTTGCCTATGTTATAAAAAAAAAAAGCCTCGTTAAAATTCAACCGGTAATTTTCCACTGCTAAAAGACATATGTCACTACATTCATCAAATGTCAAAAGGCCTTCTAATTTACCACGTTAACCTTTTGATAACTGAGGAATTAATAAATTTGAAGTGAACCGATCGATGTCACGGCTGCGTTGCTAAGGATTTTGCGTGTGAGATCCATGTAGTAAATTTAAGGCTTTCATTGCTGATAAAATCACTTTGTCGTCAACTGCGGACCTCTTCACTTTTAACTCGTGGATACGCGATCGGCCGATTGACTGTTAACATTGAGCCCGCGATATGTAATGTTTACCTGCCTTACCCATGGGTACGGCGTTGGAGGGAGGGGAGGGTGGGGAGTGGACGCAGGGGTGGGGGGTCGGTGAAACAAAACGTTTAAGAGAGGGAAGAGTCCGAACGTTTTATATTCATTACTTGGCTCATAGGAGCCTTTGATCTATCGTGGTTATAACATTTTGACGCGTTTTCTACTTGGTGTCATTTCCTAATTTTCTCAGTTTACCAATTCAAACAATTTTGGTTCATACTGATTGTTTTAATATATATACATAATATCTTCTAACGTCAGATATTTATTGACTCTGCAATCGAGGTGCTGCGAAAGTGGGAGTTTGATGGTCTCGATCTGGACTGGGAGTACCCGGCCTCACGTGTAGGTTCAACCCCCGAAGATAAACAGAGGTTCACCTTTCTCTGCCAAGAGCTGTTAAATGCCTTCAAACTGGAAGCGGTCAACACTGGAAGACCCCGCCTACTGCTGACTGCTGCTGTGGCAGCTGGCAAAGCAACTATCGACAAAGCCTACGAGATAACCAAACTTGGTCCACTGCTAGATATTCTCAACCTGATGACCTATGACCTTCACGGTAACTGGGACCCAGTGACAGGACATCACACAGCCATGGTAGGAGATGACACACTTACTGTGCCATTCGCAACCCAGTACTGGATCGACAACGGATTTCCAGCTGAGAAGATTGCGCTTGGAATGGGAACGTATGGAAGAGCATTCTACCTGAAAGACCCCAGCAACCATAGCATCGGTGCTCCAAAGCACGATTGGCGGAGTCCAATCAAAGGTCAGTATACCCGCGAGGCTGGATTCCTGACCTACTACGAGATCTGCAAGCTTTGTTTAAACATTGTATCGGACAATAAAGTTATGGCTCCGTACGGTTACAAGGGTACTACCTGGATAGGCTTTGATGACCCTAACAGCCTGCACTACAAGCTTAAGGTCACAGAGGTGATCCAGAAAAAAGGTCTCACGGGAGCGATGTTCTGGGCCCTCCCCTTAGATGATTTCAGTGGAAGTGAATGTGGTCAAGGCCCCTATCCATTGATAAACACCGTGAAAACGTTTCTGGGCGGTTACGTCCCGCCGCCACGTCCCACGGTGCTGACTCCACCTCCAACTACTCGAGCACCCATCCCTGTAACGACGGTAAAACCTGGCCCCGTGACGACATCAGCTCCGGTACCAACAACTGACGCACCAGTTACACCAGGTCCTGACGGTGGTTGCGTGGCAGTGCCACCATATGACCAACATCCAGACATGGTCGCATGGTGTGAGGCTAACTGTGCAGCTGGATATTGCCCCGCGAGTCACTGCAAATGCAACTAAATTAATTACGTTTAAATTAATTATAACTGTTTAACTCAATGAAGTGCGTCACGACTCAACTTATGTAGAAGAACAATAAAATACCAATATATCATAATCAATTTGTTTTAAGGTTTTGGCGACCGTACTTGTTACTTTCTGTCACACGAGTTAGAGTAGCAAGGCCATTTGGCGCACGTATTTACCGACAAACGGAGAGTGGGCGGAGGGGACACAAACGTTAAAGAGGTTAATGGTACTTAAAAGCGAAAACAATAATATTGTAATTGTCCAGTTTTGTTACCAATTACCATACTAGTGAACTGAAAAGATTTGTATCAATTGTCTTTAGCTCGGGATGGTGAAATAGATGGTTTGTCAGGTTTCTAAATTACACAAATGATCAGTTAATTAAACCATCATTACAGTGGACTGCAAGCTGTCCCTTTTCTGCCAGTCGAGCGGGCGAGCTAATCCCGAAAACAAGCTCGGCGAGACTGGAGCGAGCGAACGAGCTGAGGGGAAACTGGGTGAGAGGCGGTCTTCCCCAGATCCCTCTCGGTTCGAATTACCAATCGGAGACTGGAGCGAGTGAATGAGCCGCGGATCGCATTACTTTCGCTCGCTCGGTCGATCTCTGATCGCGTGTTGGTCACCCGCTCGACTATCCAGAGAGGGACTGCTAGCAATCTATCATTACATCACAAAGTAAATCCATATACAAAAATGCGATTTACTTCACCGTGGTTTTTCCAGAAGTGCTTATTTCCGAAGGAAAGGCCGAGGGTGGATCCAGGGGGTCTCCCACGGGGCACCGGACAACTCCCCACGCAAAAGGTGCTAATTAAAAATAAATCACCCGGTTTTCAAATGTGATCTGGAATTCAATCTATCATAATTCCTGACTCGGAATTCTCATTCGGTATCAAACTTGAAATCCTCGTTTTGAATTTACGTCAACGTTCGGGACTCACAACCTAAGTTTGAATGAAATTTTAAGAGGTTTAAAGAAGAGATATATAAAAGAAAGAAAATGATTTTTGGAACACCAACGCACAGTTGATACCCACGCAAGAGCACCCTGGTTGTTAGTGGAGTATTTTGGTATACATCTATTAAATTCTATTTTAAAACTTCAAGAAATCTTCAATATTTCATTAAGTCCTTTGAGAAAAACTATTTCCACCGGCCCAAACATACCCAAAAATCACGCAACATTTACAAAACGCCCCATCACATAGATTCATGGGAGACGAGCATAGAGTTTTTTGGATTGCTTGAAACGTGAACGAGATATTTCCATTAACGAAGGTTGCAGTGTACCTTCGGGGGTGTCTCCAGTATAACAGCTCTAGTGTCTTAAGATTACACTTAACATACCTAAACCCAGATATCAAATTAAAGCTTATAGAGCTGGCTATCTAAATATGGAAACCATTTGGTAATAAAGTGAATTGTCGAATTTTTTACGACGTCTAAATTCGAACGTCCGAATCGGCTTTAAAGCGCTATAACTCAAAGCGATTATTGTATTTTGCTAATTTGATTTGTTCTCGAGTTTCCGGACACGAAGCGCTAAAAAAGCGTGTCGGCGATTTCCAATATTCAATTGTAGTGAAAAGTTACAGAATATTTTCGAAAAAGGGAGAAAAAAATTGGAATGATCGCACGGAAATAGCTCTTGACGAAAAAGTTTTCGGAAATAAGAAATTCGCCGATACGTTTTTGTTGATTATATGTTAGCCTAGCTTCTGTCCAAATTTGAGGAAAATCGAACAAATTTCCTTTGAGTTGTAGCTCTTTAAGTGTCCCCAACAAGCAAAAAATTAATTTTGAGAAAACAGCGCTTAAAAAAAAACATATCGCTTCATAAACAAACTCCGCCCACAAAAGTTATACTGTCATTTCTCCGTCAATTTTCACTATTTTTCGATAATTTTTGTTTTGAATGAAAGTTCATTCTGTAAACTTTATTTTGACGCCAAAAAAAATTTCGATAAATTTTCGATCTGGAGGTACACTGTAACCTTAAAGCCATCAGTGATAAGTGGCGGGTAAATAGAATTCAGGTTGTGTCCCACCTTAAGGTACGTTTCACCGCAACCTCGTTCCGTGCGTTTCACTTCTTGACGGCTCATTCCGTGAAAGATTTGCAAAGGGATAGACGTTGGACTTTTTGGTGTGTATTTGTAATTGCATTATGTAGGGAGCTGTGTTTTTTAGAATTGGTACCTCTTTGGGGTAAAAATTCATTTGAGCAATGTCCATCAAACGAGATTCCAGTACATTTTTCGTTTTTTTTTTTTTAAATAGTTTTTATTCCGCTATCGTATATTAGTATTTTCTTAACTTAGTTTAGCATTTATTATAGGAGTTTTGTAATTTTTAAGTCTTAACTTTTTCTACTAGGTTTAATGTGCACGGCTCTTTAGAAGACCACTTTTTAGTGATAAGGACTCCGTGAATAATTGTTTTATTATGCATATTCCTGAGCTGCACTTGTAAAGAGCGCGCACAAAAAAGTGATCAATGCACAGCAGTCAACTTGTAAGTAAACAACTTACGTCACTTCTGCATGCATAAAGCTATTGTCTGTAGGTATGACGTCACTTCTGCATGCATAAAACTATTGTCTGTAGGTATGACGTAACAGAAACAGCAAGCAATAATTAGCTGCGTGCTTATAGCCAATCAAAATCGAGCTAGTGACACCAATGTATAATAAATAAAGTTATTGTTATTGTTATTGTAAAATGTCCGACGAGCATCCTTGTCATTCCTATATGGGAGCCCCACCCCACCCTTCAGGATTCTCGCTCATATGTATTATAATCAACACAGCTTCTAAAATTCATTAATAATTCCAGGAGCCATAATCGGGGACGGAGACCGTAAGCGTGGGGCCCACGCAAACCCATGTTAAGGACGTGTTGGGCTATTTTTAGCAGAAATTGCGCCACCCTCGCGCCACCCTTGACGCAATGAGAGCGCGCGCACATACTGCCTTATATAGAAAATAAAAGTCTTTCGGGTTTGTTGATTACAGAAACTGATTGTAAATGAAGTTTTTACGTCGACGCTAGAAGTTTTAGATACAAAACGACAAAAAATATTTTTTTTATCTACCGTGCAGGACTCAACAGAATAGACACCAGTGTCAGATTAATCATAATTAACCTTTTTTTAACAGAACGTGCAGATTGTCGAAAAAGCCATTTGATGGTCTTTTTATACTTGTTTACTTGGCTATTGAAGAGACATCCGCCAGAATACCGACAGAAAAACTTAACTGCATTTGGCTAAACATAATTTTTTTTTACGCAAATATATGAAAACACTAAAAACTGACCCAGTTTACGCCATTTATTCTTCAAGCCAAAAATGCTCCAAATGAACAGAATGGTTTGAGGCCACTCTTTTAAAGCAGTTTTTCTATCGTAAGAAATTTTTATCAACGCGGCCGCTTCCACCAACCGGCGCAAGTTCGCTAAAATCCATTGTAACACACATAAAGTTATTTGATGCCATTTTTAAAACTACTTGCTGACGTCTATTAATTTGAGAAGTAGAAGACATAGCTAATGAATATAAATACATTCTGATATATTCTGAAACGATTGCGAATTCAAAGTATGCTTAGGCGAAGATGTATTTCAAGTTTACACCAAAGAAAAGTTAAGCTTAGTTATATTAAAAGAGAAGTTATCGTAATCCAACTAGACAGTTTGTGTTATAAATGTCTACAGTTAACATCAATCTAGCCACACATCAAAACGGATATGGCTAACAAACATAAACGAAAACAAATAAATCTGAACACATTCAAAATGCGGTGCATCATTGACCAAAAACTGCGCTTTGCCGTTTTACAGGTAAACAAGTGAATAAAATTATTTTGAACCAATAAAATAATAATAATAACAACATTAAATTAATATCTTTACCTTATTTTAAGGTGACATGCCAGTCCAAACAAGCTGTATGTTTAAAGCAATCCAAATGTTAAAACTCGACGATGAAAATTCAAAGCTTGAAATTCATCCCGGTTTCGCACGGCACATCAAGATAATATTGAAGAAATGTTTTAACGCAGCCTTTGAAAAAGCTTAAATTTAGCTGTTTTCATATATACTGTTGCACACAAGAAAATTCCATGTAGAACGTCGTGATGAATGCGACAGTTGCATGCCGCAAACTGAACCATTTCTTGATCTCGGCCGTATGAACACCGCAAATTAACCTAGTCAATCGATAAACTGATAATCGATAACAATCAATAACAATCGATATCAATCTTCGATTGATATCGATTTCCGATACCACTCGATAGGAATCGATAAAGAAAAAAAAGTTGTGAGCTCGATTGATATCGATTTCCGATGGAAATCGATAAGGATTGGTTTATCGATTGTTATCGATTATCATCGATTTTTATCGGAAACTATTTTTGTCAATTTCTACAAGTTAGAGATTGACACGATGTATTTTCTATGGTTTTATTGAGGCCCCGTCCACACGTATCCGGATATTTTTGAATCCGCAACTTTTTTGTTACGGATTAGAAAATATTCGCGTCCACACGTAGCGTATTCCAATCGTATTTGCCCGAATTCGCCGGATACGTGTGGACGGAAGGCCAATCCGCAACAAAAATGTTGCGGATTGAAAAATATCCGGATACGTGTGGACGGGGCCTGAGTCATTCAATCGTGGATATGCAATGCAAATATCAACAAACTGATACTAAAAGAACAAGAATAATAACAGAAATAATTTGGTATTTTTATCGATGTTAAGCTTCAGCGCGGTTCAAAGAAGAAGAGGAAGTTGCGACCAAAGTAGCGGTGTGCAACCCTCTTGTCTCGGTATAGCAACGCCATAAATATGAAGCAAAATAAACAACAAAATCAGTGTTTTTATAATTTCAGTTAATTGCATTAAGAAAGAAGCGTAGTAATAAATCGCAGTGTAAGCAAGAAATAAAAAATAATCCAGTAGCACAGAAGTAATCACTTTTGCTCCATAAATATTGATTAGGAAGAACACATGTAAAAGAAGAAGTAATTTTCTGTGTTTTTCGTCGTCATAAAATAAAGGCTCTACTCGCGAATTGTGATATATTATTGTTTAGAAGTGCTTTTCATCATAACGGTCATCGTTAGGGCGTAACTGATTGATCTTTGGTCGAGGTGAACGAGGTGAAGATTTCAAATTATTGACGTCAATAATTTCCTGATCACTGGATACTTCTTGTGTTGATTTTTTTTTAACTTGACTTGGCTACAATTTAAAAATATTTTTAAATATTTAAATTTTTGTGTTTATCACGCTTATTTATTACCCTGGTTATCATTCACAGTGAACTAACAGCTTCTGCCAAGCCAAGTACGGCACCTTATGTCAAAAGATGGAAGCGTATGGGAGGGCTACAATGTTCGTGCATATATAGGATCGAGTTGGACTTTCCTCTACGCGAGAACGCCATAAAGGAGATGCAAGATGCAATCGACAGCGCTGGGATGAATGGACAAGTTAAAATATTTTAAAACCCCAAACCAACAACTAGCTGCTGAAATAATAAAATGTTTTACCATTTGAACGCGGGTCTCGTATTGCTTACTAAATAGTAACGCCATCTTTGAAACGAATACTCCTCCAGGGACTCCTTGGGATTAGTGATTGTTATCGATTACTGTCGATTGCTATCGATTATTATCCATTCTCTCAATCGATAACAATCGATAATAATTTTTTCTGTGAGTTCGATTGTTATCGATTACCGATTTCAATCGATATCAATCGGTAATTGATATCGATTGATATCGATGATATCGATTGATTTCCGATATCGATTTCTATCGATTGACTACGCCTGGAATTAACAAATAAACAAAAACATCGTCAGTACAAGTTGAATTATAAATTTTCTCAAACAGTTCAGGTCAGTCCAATGTTAGACTTTTTTCAGCTTTAACAGTTAAAGCAGTTTACTGGATCCATTTTGCTTGAAATGACTGCAGCAAAAAATCTAACCTCTGCCTGAGTGAAAAATTTTTTATCATCTGTCAAAAAGAATTATGTAGCCTTAACAAACGCAACAAACTAGCAAGTTCATGCCCCCACAGGAACAGATTTATACTCAAGAACTTCATGATAACGTAGCTGTCACACGGTAACGCAACCCCTCATTCCGCTTTTGTATGTTTTTGCATCTATTTATATACAGTCGAACCTGTATATAACGGCCACCCTCGGGACTTGAGAAACTGGCCGCTTAATACAGGTGGCCGCTTAATACAGGATCACTAAAAATACTCACTGGGCGTGGTCTAATGTCAATTTTAATGGCGTATCATACAAAAACACTTCATGCAAGGAACCAATAAGACAATCAACACTCTTTTAAGCGATCAATACTTTAAACAAAGTTCAGAGCCAATTAACGTAACATTGTGTAAAAGTACTGTGCAATAAATTGTCCTCTACTCTTCTACGGTATACAGTACTGTATTTCTAGCGGAGCACTCGCCGAGCCGAAGGCTCGGCTGCGCAGCCCCATACTCATAGAACCGTCCCGTCATTTTTCATGGTCATGGCTAGCGGAATGTTTCGCGGGCGCGTCGGTCCGTGTGCACGTCTGTCCACCCGTTACGTCATCATCGATGATGACGTATATGAGGAGAGAGGAACTGGGAACGAGGCTTTGTTTTTCGCGCGCTTCCCCGCGGCTACAAACAGGGCAGTTCGCAAAAGCTTGCCTCCGCGCCAAAACCAACACAACGACCACAACCTGTACTCGTCAATGGAAAAATCACGGAGAAAGACAAACAAGATACGCCAATTCCTGAAGCAAAGAAAATGGACCCTAAAACTCGCGAACGTTCTGAATATGACGGCGAACAACCTTTGCCGAAGAGGAAAAACACTGGATATCGGACAAACAAGCATAAACAGAAAAGCAAGTAACTGTCTAAATGTGATTTACAAAAATTGCTTAGTTAAGCCTATGTAATTTTACCAGAAGAATGTTCTCCAAGTTTTTACATTCAGAGCTAAATTTACATCTTTGAATATCCGTGGTTTTGGCAATGAAGCCAAACAACGCTCTGTTTTTTATTTTGCGAAAAATTCCCGTTCTGATTTTATTTGTTTACAAGAAACTTAAGCGATCGACAAGTCAAAATGCGATAAATTCTCTGACAGCTAAATGGCGCGGAAAAAGTTTCTGGTCGCCCGCTCTTGGTAAACAAGGCGGCGTTGCCATTCTTGTAGCTGAAAATACTGATTTCAAATGTTTACAATGGAAAAAAAGATTCTTCTGGTAGAATTGTTAGTGTTTTAACTGAACTCGACGACACCAAAATTAATTTGGTTAATACTTATGCACCCACGAATCCAATTTTATGATACAATTCATGAATTTTTTTTCAGAACTCTTTTAAAATTACTGGCTATTTTAACTGATAAGTTTGGAGGAAATCTTACAATTTCCACGGATTTGAAAGATCTGCACAAGTGTTCATCGTTTATTGATATCTGGCGCAAAAAAACACGGCCGACTGAAAAATACAATGCACATGGTTTAACGCGGATAAAACTATCGGTACACGTTTGGATAATTTTTTTTATTGCTCAGGACTTGTATGATTCCCTTCTAAAATGTGAAATTTTGCCTTGTGTTTTTTCCGATCATGAGTCTATTGATTTATCCGCAATTTGCATAATGCATTTTCCCGTGGACCAGGACTTTGGAGGCTAAATTTAGAATTTAATATTTACGATATGATCTCAGAAATTATTAAGAAACATGCATTGTACCGGAAAACATTTAATTCCATTCAAGCTTGGTGGGATTTTCTTAAAGAATCTATAACATTAGTTGCTATAGATTTTGGTCGAAGTAAACAACGCATATTTAATCGCGATAAGGCCACGCAACTATAATTTCTTTGATCGAAGCAAGAGGGGCTCTTATTTAAGGAGATAACTTAGCGAAAACCACCATAAAACGCTCGAAAGAGAAATTCGAGCCGTTAATTTATCCCAAATGAGAGGAAACCAAATTCGTAGCAGAGTCAAATGGCTTGAAGAAGGTGAAAAACCTAGCAAATTCTTTTTTACGCTCGAAGCAACACGGCTCAGAAAAATACTGTTCATTCTATTTACAACTCCGCCGGTGTTAAAGTCTTTTAACAAGACTCCGGCTCATTTCGATTTTTACCGTAATTTGTACTCGCAAGAACCTGTTAATTTAACAGTCCAAACCGAATTTTTGAACAAACTTGAACACAGATTAGAGCGAAATTTTATCCTGCGAAGAATCAGTTTTATCTTTGGCTAAAATTACCCACGCAATGCGTGGACTTTCTTCAGGGAAACCCCCCGGTTCAGACGGATTACCTCAAGAATTTTACGCTAAATTCTGGGATCATTTTGGCCTTATTTAGTTTGGAAAATAATTCTTTCAGTGATTCAATGCAAGGAGGCGTGACTAGGTTACTTTACAAGAAAGATGATAGGAAAAACTTAAAAAATTGGTGACCCCGCCATTTCGCTACTCGATGTTGATTACAAATTTGTTCAAAAGCTCTTACAAACAGACTTTCAAAAGTGTTTACCCTCGATTATTCAAGAAGATCAAACTTGTTCCGTCCCAGGTAGGACGATTTTTGAGAATTTATTTATTTCTCTTGCGTGACACTCACTGTCAAGCAAATATGAAAATTATAGCTAATCGTAATTCCACTCAAGTCGGGGGTGAGGCAGGGAGATCCCCGGACTCCACTTTTGTACATTTTATGCGCAGATGTTTTGGCTACCAGTGTAAGAAAGGATGATAATATTGAAGGTTTTCTCCTTCCAGAAGCCCGAGGAAAGCGTTTTAAAATTCGCCAATATGCGGATGACTCCACATGTTTTGTGAAGTACATTTTTTCTTTAGACAAATTGTTTACCTCACTTCACAAATACGAGACAGGTACAGGGACTAAATTAAATGCCATGAGGTTAGGAGCTTGGTGCTCACATCCGGACAATCCTTCTGGCCTGACGTGGGTGTCAAGAATGTGAATCTTGGGTGTCTGGTCTAGCAATGGTAATGCAAATTTGAAACCGGATAACTGGCTACCACGCCTTTCCAAGCTAGATTATAATTTGAACCTGTGGAAGGGTGTGGGGTGTTTTCACTCCCACCCTATCGGCACTACTCAATACTAGGTTTTTAGTTAATGTTAAGACTATTTTCTTTTACCTATGGACTTCTGCTTACGATGAGAATGACATGCGAGCGCGCTTTTTCATTAAGACCATACTTATGGTATATGGGTTTTTCGAAATAAGGCAACTTTCCACAATGGCACCGAGAACTCTCGGGCCACTGTAAGGGACATGAGGAATGACATCACAACACAGTTGCAAATTGATTTCTCCCGAATGACCGAACAGAAATTTTCTGCTTTGTGGTGTCATCCGAATATTTGTGAAGCTTGTGACTCATAATTGAGCTACTGGCACCTCATCATTTCCAAATCAGTTTTTTCGGGTAATTTTCCAGACGCAACAGATGTATTTTATTCAGAAATTAGTCATACTAGTTATTCTAGACCTAGAAAATGTTGTTTTGTGAGCTGTTGTGTAATTTGTGCAGTCTAAATGTACTGTGCAGACGGTCGCGTTATACGCTTACTATTTTTGAGAATTGCTAAAATTGAAATATAGTCTGGTCGTCAATCTTAATTCTAATTTTTCTTGTGCTTCCGACCTTTCACCTAAGTTATTAAGCTTATCATTATCGTTTCTGTTCAGAGAGCTCCGCTGTTAGGCTAAGCCTATCTATATATATTATGACTTACAGTTCACACGTACAAAATATCTCATTCCGTCATTTCATAGTTGTTACGTTCAAAGTGCAGTTATAACGTTCAATGTGCAGGTAAAATTCCTTGCGAGTATACGTTTGAAGGCGATTCATTCTCCATCAAATGGCTGAAGAACAAACTAATTAAAGAGGAATTTCTAGCTAAAGAGTGAAGCATGCATATTCAAAACGAACATTTTTTGTGTTCGTGATTTTGTCTGCATTTCAGCACATTGCGGAAATCTGCAAAGCGTTAACGATACTAAACGGCCGATTATCAGCTTACAGTAGCTTTGTACATGTTATTTCTTTATAGTGACGATGGATCGCATTTTAAACACAATAAAATACCGCATAAAATGACATGTGGCTTAGTTTCCGTTCAAAGGGTGGCCGCTTAATACAGGTGAAAATAACAAAGAAAGACAAACATAGGGCCGCGGCCACTTAATAGAGGTGGCCGCCTAATGCAGGTAACAAATACAGCGTTTGTATGAGCGAAAAATCGGGACTTAGAAAACTGGCCGCTTAATAGAGGGTGGCCGCTTAATACAGGGCCGTTATATACAGGTTCGACTGTACCTCGTAGTTCATTTTTGTTATATATTGCATAGCAACGGTGTTAAATGCTTTTATTATTCAACACATTGATACACTGCCCAAATATGGTAAAAAAGTTATCGATATGCGTTATGTCTACATGACATATAACCAGCGATGGCGGTAAATTTCGCATTTTGAAGGAAAGTGAAAATGATTGCTGCCTGCAATTTCGTGTTTTTTTGGCGAAAAAGTGCGTGAACTATTAGTTAAAAAAGGGAAAAGAAAGAAAAAAAGAGAAGAAAAGAAAAGAAAAGAGAAAAATACTGTTCACATGATTGGACAAAAAAGGCGCGAAATTTTCGCGTTGTCGCGGTCGCAGTGTTGTTTCTTGGCGTAGCTGAATGAAAACTGGTTCAAAGTTTAACCGCTCGACAAGAAGTGAATGAAGGAGCACAATGTTCGTGAAATTACTTTGGTAATCACCTCTGGAATATGATATAGACTTGATGTTTCCTCAGAAAAGTTTCTGATCTTGTCATTACGACTGTGGGAGCTAAAAAACGAGCATTCCAAGTTTGTAAACAACATTGATCGACTCAGCTCGTACTTCGATGTTTGAAAATTTGGTGCTTATGGAAGGGACTAAAAGCCAAATCAACTACAGGTACGATGTTTTAACCGTTTCTTGTATCCTTTAGCTGTGAATTTTTGTAAGCTTACTGTCCACGCTGCAGTTCTTTCCGACTTTTCGCCGCTATGTTTAGGTTCGTAGCCGTGTGTTTGTTCAATTTGTTTTGATTCTGAATTAAACTTTTTAAGATACGAAACACTTGTAACTAAGACATTCTATGCCATTTTACTGTGTTTTAATTCTTGTAGTCACTACTCTGTCCCGTTCTTTGAGTAGACGAAAGCTCTTCGTAGAAACTGTCAACTGATTGTGTACGCTAAATTAATTTTAGCTTGGCAAAAGTTTCGGCATTCATTGCTTGTTGTTTAAGAAATGGTGTGAGGTAAAATATTGTTGTTAGCCTTTTTACTTAATGATAGGTTGTATATCTCAATGATTTTTTTCTCGAAACTGTGATTTGTTATCAATGTGTTGAATTATAAAACAGTTATAGTGTTCAAGCTTGCACAGTATTGACAAAGGCGCCACTTTCATTCATGAACTGTGTGATGTTGCAAGTTCGCGCGGTAAAACATCTGTAACCTTTTTTTTTATAAATAAAAGGCTTGTCGGCGATATTTTTTCTTCAAACTATGCTTTGTTATCAATGTGTTGAATTATAAAACTATTATAGCGCTCAAGCTTGCGTGATATCGCCTAATTTTAGCCGACTCGGCCTACGGCCTCGTCGGCTAAGTATTAGGCGATATCACGCGCGCTTTCGCGCTATAATAGTTAAATAACCGCCAGTTTTAAAATGTACGGGTTATTCGTTAAAATTGCCTGATGAGTGTGGTCATCTTTTGACCATACGAAACAAAACTGTAGCATTAAACGAATGAATATCTTCTGAAGTTATATATATATATATATATATATATATATATATATATATATATATATATATATATATATATATATATATTTGCTTTTTCATCATATTCAAACGTGGGCTACCTGTGGTACATACACGCGGCTCTGCCACTTGAATCTACATAATAAAATAATTGAAGCATGCGTTTAATATTCCCACTTGGTGCACTTAATCAGTCGCACACAAGCCACAGGTGGCCCACATCTGAGTGACGTCATGTGAACGAACTGGTCAGAAATTATTATTTTGACGGCACGATATAGAGGCTTGCGTGTCGTCCTGGGACATCTCGGGACTATTTAAGGGTTTTGCGGGATATATTTATCATTCTACGTCGGTCTTCTCGATCGTTGCCTTTTTTCGTACAAGTTTTTATTTTAAATGCGTTGAGAAACGAAATGCTATAAAATGAAAAGTATCAAGTAATGTTGTCCGCTTTTGTATCTTTTCCTCGAGGTCCAGTGTCACCGCACTTATAGGGGGAATACGTTTCCGCATCTTTTTTGGCCGCATCTTAAGGTTACAGTGTACCTTCGGGGGTGTCTCCAGTATAACAGCTCTAGCGTCTTAAGATTACACTTAATATACCTAAACCCAGATATCAAATTAAAGCTTATAGAGCTGGCTATCTAAATATGGAAACCATTTGGTAATAAAATGAATTGTCAAATTTTTTACGACGTCTAAATTCGAACGTCCGAATCAGCTTAAAAACGCTATAACTCAAAGCAATTATTATATTTTGCTAATTTGATTTGTTCTCGGATTTCCGGACACGAAGCGCTAAAAAAACGTGTCGGCGATTTTCCATATTCAATTGCAGTGAAAAGTTACAGAGTATTTTCGAAAAGGGGAGAAAAAAAATTGGAATGATCGCACGGAAATGGCTTTTGACGAAAAAGTTTTCGGAATTAAGAAATTCGCCGACACGGTTTTGTTGATTATATGTTAGCCTAGCTTCTGTCCAAATTTGAGGAAAATCGAACAAATTCCCTTTGAGTTGTAGCTCTTTAAAGTGTCCCCAACAAGCGAAAAAATAACTTTGAGAAAACGGCGCTTAAAAAAACATATCGCTTAATAAACAAACTCCGCCCACAAAAGTTATACCTTCATTTCTCCGTCAATTTTCACTATTTTTCGATAATTTTTTTTTGGATAAAAGTTCATTCTGTAAACTTTATTTTAACGCCTAAAAAAAATTTTCAATAAATTTTCGATCTGAAGGTACACTGTAACCTTAAGGGTGGTTTTTTAGTGGTTTTTCGTAGCTGGCGTGGCACAATTTTGAAATATAATGTATGCGAAATGTAATTTAAAAGGATCAAGAGAATAGACAGAATATGTTATAGGATACATTAATGAGATGACTGACTAGTCGACTTACCTAAATAAACTATTTTACATGAATATCTCGTGTTAGTGGAGTTAAAATACCCGGTTTCTGTTACATGAAACAACTACGAGCTTTGAAACCCTCCTGGATTGGATGCTAGTCCATCACAGGGTTACTCCCAGAATTTTGTGGCCGGTACTCATTTATACACCTGGGTGGAGAGAGACAATGTGGAGTAAAGTTTCTTGTCTAAGGAAATAACACGACGGCAGACTGACCAGTCCTCAAACCACTGACATTCAGATCTCAAGTCCAACGTGTCAACCACTACACTACCGCACCTCCTCTTAGTTTTTGCTGGACATTTATTTAACAAATAGATTCCATTTTGCCGTGTGTCTGTTCAGTTATAGATCACAGATGACGTCAAAATGTGGTAAGAACAAAAAAGTGGCACACGAGCCGCAGGCGAGTGTATCACTGATGATCTTACAACATTTTGAAGTCTTCTGTGATCTATAACTGAACAGACACACGGCCAAATGGAATCTATTTGTTTTATACAAAGAACGGAAAAGTAAAAAGAGTAAAATTACAAAGAACTTGCCTCGTAGCACTCGACTGTTCGAAGATTTGTTCCAGTTTAGGTATTTTTCAAGTCGCCAAGAATACTTTTCGTCTTGGTTTCTTCTTTTTCTTGCTCGTAAACAGCTCCTGCTAAACATTTTTCGAGGCTTTCACTTGCTCAATCCAGAATAATCTCGCAAAAATTTTCAAAACTGTGCGCCATGTTGGACAAAACAAAGCAAACAATTTTTCTATGACGGCAGTCGTGCGTTTGTACTCTGATAGATCATAGGCAACGACCAATCACAGAGCGCGTAGTATTCAGTTCATTGTATAAAAGTATATCGTTCATTGTTATAAAACATCCCTAGTCTACGTTAAAATGTTTACAGATTCATTCGGACTCAGCTACTATTGTGGTATCGACAATTTCAGCTTTTATGTCATCTTTGAATGAAAACGAAAACGCGAGCTGTTGAACAAGATAAGTTAATCACTAAGTTACTGTCTGGCTTTGAACTCAGATAAAATTCGTAGCATGTATTAAGGTCCAACACGCATGGCTGAGAAAAGTGAAAGAGCCAGAGCCAGAGGCAAGGGTTCTCCTCTACACCATTTGGGAGCCCAGTAATAGGGGTGGCGAATGGTACCTTTAAAATCGTGGGTCTCGGAAAATTTTGGTCCGGTCTCGAAATCTCGGCAGTTTTTGTTTTAAGTCTCAAAGTCTCGTTTGGCTGGTGCTTTTTCTGTCTCGGAGTCTCGGATTTTTTTTTTCGAGGTCTCGGAGTCTCGGATACTTTTGGCAAGCATTCTTGTTTGTTGTTTGATAAGTGAATCGGATATTTTTGGCACTAACTCTCGGGCTCGGTTTTTTCCCGCATTGGGTCTCGGGCTCGGATTTTGTAACGTAGCTGCGGTCTCGGTCTCGGATTTTGAAACAAGGGTCTCGGCGTCTCGGCGAGTCTCGGATTTTCCATTCGCCACCCCTAGTAATCCCGGGGATGGGGGGTACTCCCATATATAAGCGATATAGGTATGTACTGCCCAAAGGATATGTTTTTTTTTTAACAAACGACCTGTTCACACAATTTTGAGTTATCGTCTTTCTATTAATTAAATAGGGTGTCATTTTTCAGTTTTGGGCCTAAAAGGGCAAAGATTGAAGAACCTTCGTGACCTATATACGCCTCTCCTAAATTAACGCTTGTAACCCCTTCCCCCGGGCCGGTAATATACGTGTCTTCTTGTGAAGCGCGAATCAGAGTATCTAAAATATCTCAGTAGAATGATAACGACAGCGTGTGTATAGAACACACGAGTGATAAAATAAAGACGTGTTTAAACACAGGTTAAATACACCCAGTCACTCCTGGCCGAGACAGCGTCACATTACTGTCCAACTTTCAACAAGCATACAGCAACAGTGTAAATATGTTCACAGTGAAAACATATCTTTACACCGCTGTTAAAACGCAAAATATTTTTTTGAACAAACAACGCCTCGCGATCGGGATGAGCATAGAAAGCAAATGGCCCTGCGTTAGCACAGCTGCCTTGAGATGCAGAGGGAAAGTGCTTATAAGAACTGTTCCAAAAATCCCCTCCATTCACACACTGATTCGGCATAACACTCAATCATGCGTGTTTTCATCGTCTTGCTGTTAGTGGGTTTCGCATCGTACATCAGTGCCAAGAACTATGTACGAGTGTGTTACCACACAAACTGGTCTCAGTATCGCCCAGGTGCCGGCAAATTCTGGCCCGAGACCATTGATCCCGACCTCTGCACCCATTTGATGTACTCATTTGCTAAGATTAACCGTAACACCGATAAACTGGCGATGTACGAGTGGAACGATGACAAACTATACCCAAGGTTTAACGCACTCAAACAGAAAAACCCCGATTTGAAAACCCTCTTGGCCGTAGGAGGTTGGAACCATGAGAATGCCAACAGCCCATTTTCCAAGATGGTCCGAACTTCGGCTTCCAGAAAGGTCTGTTTCTAAATCGCCTTTTCTGACTTAAAACAACATCTTGTCCCATTTAATCTTTGTGAAGTCTCAGATGCGATTGTTGATTGAGACTTAAAAGTATGGTATATACATCACTTCTATAATAGCCTAAAGGTATCCCAGTCAGTTCCATTTGACATTGAACTGCGAAATACGGTACTGACAGAGAACTACTGCAAGAGAAAGAAACAACTAATCCTATTCAGACCGAGGGGTGGGTGGGGAAAAGTACACCGATCACTTTGAACCCTTTATCTTTAAATGCGTTTAACTGAAACCTGGACATTGAAGTTTTTGCGCCCTCGACGGTCTTATAAAATGTCAATAACCGTCCTAATTAAGGTGTTTCGATACAGCTTTCTGGAGACCATACCTACATTTTTCAATCGGTTTTTAAGCGGTCTTTCCAAGTCAGATCAACGTGAAATTTTCACTATTAACTGGTTTTGAATAGAAGTTTGGCTAAATATATATTCTGGTAAAATTATCGATGTTACCATGACGACGATAAACAAGAAACTTCGAAATCAGTAAAAGTGAAATTTTGCGATTTATTTGAAATCAAACATACAGAATTTTTTTTTATTCTTGCAAAATATATATGCCATAATACCATATTTTAAGATCTCTATGTGGGATTTTCAATGCGAAATCTTAAACGCGCAAAATTTCACTTTTACTGATTTCGAAGTTTCTAACTTGTTTATCGTCGTCATGGTAATATCGATTTTACCATAAAATATATCTTACCAAACTACAATTCAAAACCAGTTAGTGGTGAAAATTTCACGTTGATCTGACTTGGAGAAGACAGCTTAAGAGCCCATTGAAAAATATAGGTATCACCTCCAGAAAACTGTAACGAAACACCTTCGTTCAATAGGACATTTGTAACATGGATTTATCCAGCTTTCTCTGTCAACGTCACTATCATACTGCTATTCTGATTTGTTTAAAATACAGCTCGCACTGTTTTCGGGGAATCGTCAGTCGTTTGTTTCGCCTACGGTTCGTTTCTTCGTTTCTTCGTTTATTATATTTATTTCTGTATTAATATTTGCATTTACGTTTGTTGCTAATATCAATGACATTCTTCGAACTCCAGGTATTTATCGATCACGCCGTAGGTTTCCTACGAAAGTGGAGATTTGACGGTCTCGATTTGGACTGGGAGTACCCGGGCAGAAAAGACCGAGGAGGTTCAGTCCCAGAGGATAAACAGAGGTTCACCTATCTCTGCCGAGAGCTGTTGGATGCCTTCAAAGCGGAAGCGGCCGAGACTGGCCAGCCCCGCCTGTTGCTGACTGCTGCTGTTTCAGCTGGCTTTGAAACCATCGACGTAGCTTACGAGGTCGACAAACTTGGCCCACTGCTGGATATACTTAACCTGATGACATATGACCTTCACGGCAACTGGGACAAAGTGACAGGGCACCACACAGCCATGGTAGGAGATGACAAGCTTACTGTGCCATACGCCGCCCAGTACTGGATCGACAAGGGATTTCCAGCTAATAAGATCGCGCTTGGTATGGCGACTTATGGACGAGCGTTTTCCTTAAAAGACGCCAGCAACAGTGGCCTTGGCGCTCCTAAGCACGACTGGCAGAAGCCACATAAAGGTAAGTATACCCGCGAGGCTGGCTTCCTTGCCTATTACGAGATCTGCAAGCTTGGTTTGAATATTGTCAAAAATAATGCAGTCAAGGCTCCGTACGGTCATAAGGGTACCATCTGGGTGGGCTTCGATGATAAAACAAGCCTGCAATACAAGATCGACACGGTGATCAAAGCGAAGGGTCTCATGGGAGCGATGTTCTGGGCCCTCGACTTAGACGATTTCAGCGGCAGCCAATGCGGTGAAGGCCGCTATCCTCTGATGAACTTCGTGAAAAAGTCTCTGGGTGGCTACGTCCCACCACCAACTCCTACGACGATGGCTCCACCTCCACCTCCTGTCACCACCGCTGATCCCGGTCCTATCACCACCGTAGGACCAGGCCCCGTCACGACAGCAGGACCCTGCCCTGGAACGACGTTGCCTCCAGTACCACCAACCGAGCCTCCAATGCCACCAACCGAGCCTCCAGTACCACCAACCGAGCCCCCAGGTCCCGGGGGAAATTGCGTGGCCATCCCACCTTATGATACCCAGCCGGGCATGCATAATTGGTGCAACACCATGTGTGGTCTTGGAAATTGCCCTGCGACCCACTGCAAGTGCAGTTAGATCAAGTCAATTGAAGTGCTTTAATGTAATAGACGAAAAGGTAGAATAAAAGCAGCACTGAAGGCAAACCAATCTAGTTTCCGTTCCCATTTTCTTTTTGTGCTTGTGCGTCATTATTCCACATGCAATTATGCGCACGTCCAACTGTACCGCTGGTAACTGTTCTTTGACTATCTCTAAACACAATTAGATTAAGACAAAACGATCTTACCAATACGCCATTTTTTTGATGGCTTCATTTACTTGCAAATCAAGAATCCTTCTTTTTTGTTCTCTGTTAATTAGGAAAACACCATCGTGAAAATTGCTTATTCAGGTGCATTTATGTAATACGGGAGCAGGGATGGCGAGATTGGTGAGAGCGCTCGCCTTTCACCAATGTGGCCCGGGTTCGATTCTGGGACTAGGAGTCACATGTTGGTTGAGTTTATTTGTTGTTAGTTCTCGTCCTTGCTCCGAGGGCTTTTTCTCCGGGTCGTCCGGTTTTTCCTCCCTCCTCAAAAAACTAACGCTTCTAAATTCCAATTCGATCCGGAAACAGAAAGTAAGAGCCATCTCGTGGATTTCCACTGAAATTCCCATGATTATAATTATTCTTTTTTATTTTAATAGACGAAATCTTGGAAGAAGAATAACATCAGCGCTGAATAATTATGATTATAACAGCGCTCAATACTGTTTGCACAAGCCTGTCTAGTTAGGAGACAGTTATGTCTGTGTATGATAACCTGCTTACACTTATCAGTCTCCCCCGATGTTTCACGTTGTAGCGATCAACGCCTCACTTAGAACATGGATCCCTTTTAAGTCCTTTTGAGCAGAATAACTGGCGGCCCATGCCTATTGAAATTGACGTTTTGGACATCACGTCATCGCGTCTTCACGGCCCCTGAGAAGCGTACCATACGAACCCTAAGTTATAAGCATGATTTAAGCAGTTGCAAAGAAACCTGAAAAAAATTCACGTTGATTTTTTAGGTTTGTTTGAAACTGTCTTAATTTCAATCGTTCTTTTTGTGTCAATCTAAAGTAGATCACCCAAGAAATCCCAGACTCAACTGATTTACCCACTAATCGCGTCTTTTATTATGCCCCCGGAGTGGGTACTCTTGTATATATAAGCTATATGGGTATGTGCCACTGTGAAGGGTATGGTTTTCAAGCAGTTTAGCATGGGATGGAGTACAGAAATCATAGAGGTTTGGTGTAGAATCAGGGTAGAATAGGGTATCATTTGCCAGGAAATTAAACTGATCAGTGGTATGAAGAATTAAGTCCAGAATAGAAATTGAAACTCGGAAGAGAAAGAGTCTTCCCGGAAATAAAATCATAGCGGCAAAAATAATTTTTGACAGACAGATGGTTTCCACTAATAGTGATTCAGTTCTAAAAATAGCAAGTCTGTGATAGGGTAGGGATTTTCGGTGTCTAGTCTAGTATAGGTTGCAAAATCAGCTGAACATAGTCTGGTATGTGGTAAGGGTTTCAGAGTAGGCCTGTCCCGATTGTGCTCAAAAAATGCTGAAAAGTTGCTCCCTAGAATGCCAAAAAGGGGTTAAAAAATTGCCAAAAATGCAAACAGTTGCTAACTAAAATTCATGATATTTATAATTACATACAAACGTTATTTAAGAAAAATAGCATGAAACTTAAATCTTTAAAGAGTTCCTCGTAAATATAGGCGTATTTCAAGAAAGTATTAACGTCTTATTAAGTGGCAAGTTATTTGTTCAGAACGTTGTTTAACATCAATATATTTGCATAAATTAAAGTTTTCTGTCGTGGTTTGTTATTTGATACACTTTCGTAGGCGCATGCGCAGGAATCTTCATTCTGAGCGGACTCGGCTATAAATAAATACATTATTGTTCTGTCGCTCTTCGTCCTTCGTGAATTCAAACCACAACATGGTGCCAGAAGCGGGATTATACTGTTAGTGCTTTCGCTGAAGCAAATTCCGAAACCAAGTCGGTTTCCTGTCCTCGTTCGATCCGCTGAAACACCACATTTTTTACACCACAACACTGACAACATGGCGGAGCTCGCCGGGCTGCCAACTCCACGCATGGATTGGTCTTCGTCCGACGCGCCGCAAGCTCTCAAAAAATTCAAGAACTTATGCGAGCTATACTTCTCCGGTCCGCTAAAGGACAAAAGCGAGGATGAGCAAGTAAGCTACCTTCTGATTTGGTCCGGTGAAGAAGGCATCGAGCTTGTATCCACGTGGTCGCTAACAGCTCACGAAAAGAAGGAACTCAGCACACACTGGAAAAAGTTCGAAGAGTACGTGACGCGCGAAGCAACTTCAGACTCGCACGCTACTAGCTCCGCACCCTAAAGCAGGAACCTGGTGAATCCGTAGATTCATTCCTTAAAAAGGTCCGTATCCTCGTAACCGAATGCAAATTCACGAATCCTGACGAACACATTATTGATGCTCCGATTTTCGGGTCGAACAACCCGCGCGTCCAGTCAAAGCTTCTTGAATACGACTCCACCTTGACTCTCAACAAAGCTGTGAGCATAGCATGAACACAAGAGGCGACCAGCAACCAGTTACAGGACATCAGAGATAGCCAAACCACAACGATTGATGCTCTGAAACAATATGGCCGAACTCAAGGCACAGAGATCCCAACATAAACAATCCACAAGCACATGACAACCAAGACGCCAAATGCGGCGATTGTGGCACATTCCACAACCCACCAAGAAGATCATGTCCAGCATATGGGACAAGATGTGAAAACTGTGGTAAGCTTGGCCACTGGAAGTCAGTTTGTCGCTCCTGTCCAAAAACAAGAACTGGCCAGATACAACCCAGGGACAACCAATACAGGCAACAACACGGGATACACACCTTGGACGCCACTGACCCTGACACAGAATTCCCAACAGCACCGAACAGTGCTACGCATGTGCCAGACACCCCACAGCTGTACTTCCACTCACTGTACATAGACAGCATCCTTGAAGCAGACACTCAAGCCCTGATGCAGATAGGAGTCGACGTGGGTCAGAGCACGATGCCTCTACTATGCAAGATCGACACAGGAGCTGAAGGGAATGTCATTCCTGTCAACACATACAAACAGCTGCATCCCCAGTCTGTACGTGGCCCAGATGACACACCCAATGGCCTGACTCCTTCGGACACCACCATCACTGCACTTGGTGGTCATACTATACAGCACTATGGCACTTGTGAGCTTCGCTTATCACATAATGGTCACTCCAAACCGTACTCGTTTCATGTCGTGAACAGCACTGGACTGACAATCCTGGGCCTCCCCACTTGCAGGGACATGAAACTTGTTACTCTCAATTACAGCCTCACCACCTCTACAAAGGACCCCCTCGGCAATACAGATGCAAAAAGGAGCTTCTTTGCCAGTATAAGGACTGCTTTGAGGGCATCGGCTGTTTCAAAGGAGAGTTCCACATCACCTTAGACCCTGACGTCCCACCAGTCATTCACCCCCCACGGCGAGTACCTGAAGCACTGCGTGAACCACTCAAAAAGGAACTTGAAGCATTGGTCCAGCAAGGCATCATAACCACTGTAGATGAACCCACTGACTGGGTAAACTCGCTGGTTTGTGTTACGAAGAGCAATGGCACACTCGCACTGGCACACTAGAGTAATTTATTATCATATTAAATTATAGAGTAACTTACTGTGAAACTATCTATTTGTTAGTATATATTTATTATCGACCTACACTGTAATTCAGCCATAGGCTGCGAGAGTAATAAATAAACAAATCATCATCATCATCATCATCATCATCATCACTCCGACTGTGTCTCGACCCAAAGGACCTCAATCACGCCATCAAACGGCCACACCACCACACTCCAACACTGGATGACATCCTTCCAAAGTTGAGTAGCGCAAAGTACTGATTTCGGTCAGCTCAAACGACTAGCTTTGCTCGCTGATTACTCATCTAAGCCTTAACCCCACTAAGAAGCCTGTTCAAAGGGTAATGACTAATGAGAGGCTTGTACACTATACTATTGAACTTGTAATTATCAACGTGTATTAGTTCGTTACTTCAATTCTTGGTCTGTCACTATACATGGCTACATTTGGCTCGTTCTTAGAGGAGCTCTGACTGCTCTGTCATGTTGATTTTTAGGATTTTTGGTCAAAATGGCCTACAATTAGAACTAAGTACCTTTGTCGTACACGAAATACTTATAGAATACTAAGAGAATAATAGACGCCATAATATAATATCAAGTGAATTTTCGAAGAGAAAATAAACCATAATCCGAGTTTTAGCGAATTTTCCAAGACAGAAGCGATAAACTTGAAAAAAATTAGCCTCATTTTGTAAAGATACAATCCATTTCCATCCTGGCCATCTGCAGCCCAAGACACTTATTTTTACTCTTAGAGCACCGGTGGAATAATTTTAAACAAAACTGGACCATTATTTTTGGGTTTTCACTGATATAAATATGTCGTTTGGCTTTTTAAAGTAACATTAAAAATGGTCAGAATAAAATCAGTTTTCTAGTGGGAAAGGACGGAGGACGTTTAATTTTTGCCATTAGAGCAAGTAGTTGTTCGAGGAGATCAGAGGCGATCAAGTATGCTTTTGATTCACAGCATCAACAATTTACTTGCTCTGGAGATAAATAAAAAATCTTTGGAGAAAGTTTTTGGGACTCACGGATTTAACTAAAAGCTCACAGGACATCCACACTGACTCAAAACAACATTCATTCTGCTATTAAATGAATACGGACTTCAGGGCGCTCACTATTAATTTGTGCGAACGGATATAGTGAATTTTACTGCTTTGGATATTACTGAGGAATAAGATCTGGTTGCGTCACTAGTACTATTTCGTTTTATCTAAAAAAACACAGTTCTTTTTTCGAAATGCTGTATGAATTAAGCGCTTTTTTTTTCGTATGATATGAAGTTACATATAACCACCAAATACAAATGTTTTAATTCATTACGTTTATACTACTGTTGAAACTGTTATTTGTTTGAATTATCAGTCCAAACAAATAAAAGATTAGGTTCGTGAAGCTCAGTTGTTTTGATACTTAGTCTTCTGACTTTTCTTCTATTGTCTTCAGCCGCCCTAACTTGAAATATTTTCCTCAGTGAAGTACATTAATGCATACAAATGAAGATCAAGTTAGTGCCCGCCTCTCATGACCTCTGGATTTCAAAAAAGTGGTCGTACCTGAACTCACTTACGAAAACTCCTTCTCATAAGCGACCATTCACTGAAAAGTCAGTATTTCTGATAACAACGTATATTCGATAAATATACAATGTTTTTCCTTCCATGAAAACGATTTTCAACCAACTGTTGTTAAAATATGAACGAATTTTCCCCCAGGAGTGCACGTGGTCTCTGAGAAGAGCTTAAAAAATAAACAGAGAAAAAGCCCGCTTCTTAAAATGCCAAAGACTTAAAGACAAAGACAGTCTCACTGAGAATTTAAACCTACGGTTTCAATTGTATTTTCCTTTAGAAATGTACAGTCCTTTTTGCCAGCTGATAATTATAGCTATCTTTTTTCATGGAACATTGTTGTTGTGAGTTGTTGATGGGCTTAAAACATCATTCCTTGTAGTTAAAATGTGGGATTGAAATGCTCAGGGAATGGATAAGATACACTCTCCTTTCAGTTTTAAAGGGGAATGCATGTCTTTGAATATATTGTAAAGAACAGTTTACGCTGAAGTGTGTAAAAGCACCACAAATTTAATTCGATAATGATAAGCCACCTTTTTTTCGAAATTGTCAGTTATTGAATTTTATAGAACGCAATAAAGAACGCGGTAAGTTAAAAAAATGACGTAAACTTTTTATATGATGTGTTGTTTCTAAGAGAAGTCAGTGTGTATGCAATTAACGTTGAAAAAAATCATGATGAAAATCCATGGATGCATTCCTTTTTAGGAGTAGCCAGAATACTACTGTCTAATAATTTTATTTTGTTTTGTTCGGCACTGAACTAGATAACGAAAACTCGGCGTTCTAAAGGGGTCCGTGCACGGTTCGTCCACACAATATTTTTTATTTCTATTTTATATTCAACAACGGTAAAAGCCAATCCACAGTCTTATTTTCAGTTTTTTATTTGAAATTCTGCCATTACAGAGCCCGATTTAACCTAAAACACATCGCTTTATTCAAGTTCAAATTAAAACCACTTAACCTAATTTATGTACAAAAGAAAAACGTCAAAATCTCCCAAAATTGCTAAACTTTAAGAAATAATCGTCTCTTTACTTGTAAACTAAGAACAAAAAGCAAAACACAAAATCAAAGACCGTTTCATCTTATTTCGTTTTATGTCCAAACTTGAACAAAAAAAACGAAAAACGAACATCGACTTTCGTTTTATCGTTTTTCATTTTATATCCAAACTTAAACAAACAAAAAAAAACAAAATAACCACAATCGACTTCCGTTTTATCGTTTTTTTTCGTTGTAACTAAGTTTTCGTTTGCTTATAGTCATAGAGTGTTGGAGGGAGGCGGAGGGGAGGGGCGGGGGGGGGGGCGGGGGGGGGGGCGAGGTTGTAAGCATTTGTGACGTATGGCACCGGAAAAAGGGAGGCTACTGTATTTCTTGGCGGTAGTTTTGGAACTCGTGGCGAACCAAATACTCTTCGAATTTAACCAAGGATTGGCCAAACTAGCAGTTTGATTGGAATTTTGGTTTCACCACACGAGAAGAACAGAACGGTGTCCATCCTGTTTAGTTCCCGCTAACATAGACGAGTTTGACCGAACTTTCATCCTCTGACGCGAACAACAAAGGGTAACTTTCAACGAAGAAGATGTCACAGCAGAACGCATATCAGCAGTGTTTAGGGTAAGTAAACCATTTTGATATTGTCACAGCAACTCCCATAATGTTGTCGGTGAAAAGGAGGACAGGCAGTTTAACTTGTCACGTAGGAAATTTACGTTTTTCGTGTTACTTGAAAGAGGGGAGTTTTATGTTAAGTGGGATTTCCTTATAAAATACTGCTTTAATACAACATTGAATTACCAAGAATTACCTAAGGCTAAATAAATGTGGTAATTCAATGTTGCACTAAAGCAGGATTTTATAAGGAAATCCCGCTTAACATAAAACTCCCGGCCTCTTTCAAGTAACACGAAAAACGTAAATTTCCTACGTGACAAGTTAAACTGCCTGTCCTCCTTTTCACCGACAACATTATGGGAGTTGCTGTGACAATATCAAAATGGTTTACTTACCCTAAACACTGCTGATATGCGGTCTGCTGTGACATCTTCTTCGTTGAAAGTTACCCTTTGTTGTTCGCGCCAGAGGATGAAAGTTCGGTCAAACTCGTCTATGTTAGCGGGAACTAAATAGGATGGACACCGTTCTGTTCTTCTCGCGTGGTGAAACCAAAATGCCAATCAAACTGCTAGTTTGGCCAATCCTCGGTTAGATTGTGGTTATTTATGTTTTTTTGTTTGCACATAAAACGAATAAACGATAAAACGGAAGTTGATTTTCGTATTTTGTTTTTTCGTTTAAGTTTGGACATAAACCGAAAAACGACAAAACGGAAGTTGATTTTCGTTTTTCGTTTTTTTTGTTTAAGTTTCAGGATATAAAACGAAAAACGATAAAACGGAAGTTGATGTTCGTTTTTCGTTTTTTTTTTTATCAAGTTTCGACATAAAACGAAAAAAGATGAAACGGTCTTTGATTTTGTGTTTTGCTTTTTGATCTTAGTTTACAAGTAAAGGGACGATTATTTCTTAAAGTTTAGCAATTTTGGGAGATTTTGACGTTTTTTTTTACATAAATTAGGTTAAGTGGTTTTAATTTGAACTTGACTAAAACGATGTGTTTTAGGTAAAATCGGGCTCTGTAATGGCAGAATTTCAAATAAAAAAACTGAAAATAAGACTGTGGATTGGCTTTTACCGTTGTTGAATATAGAATACAAATAAAAAATATTGTGTGGACGAACCGTGCACGGACCTAAAGGAAATCTATTTTTTTAACCCGCTTTTTTTGTAGATAGTTTACACGTTTGTGTTTTCGTGCCTTTTTCATTTTTCTGAGTTAAGTGTTTCTTAAAAAATGTGGGAATACATTTTACTTCCTAATAAGAATACAATAGAGGTAAGTAAAAATAACGATAAATTGTTTTTCATCTCTGGAATAAAATGTTACTTTCCATTTTACTTCTAACGGCTTGGAAATTGTGATCTCTCTTGCGTTTAATATTGAAAGTTCTAAATACTGATCATCACCGTATACGATGTAAATGGTATATGATATTCGAGTCTAACACATTCAACGGTGATCAAATAGTTGGAACACATCTAAACACAGGTTAAACGTCAGGTAGCAGTATGATACTTTCTAACGACAGGAGCGTCTTGTTGTTTTAAACCTATGTTTACATGTTCCCTTTTTATTTAATCACCGTTAAGGCTGTTCTGTACCTGTCAGATTCGTAATATGATAAAATTTTCCAAGGAAACGAAACCGATAACTGACAATGTGCAGTTTATATGACAGCTGGTCCGAGTTGACAAATGTTCACGCTTCAGTGAGTAATTCGATCGAACTGAGGGCCTCTTCATATGTGCCCGGTTGCCGGGCTGGCCCGCGTACCGGGACGGATTTCGCCTTGGGTTCATATGAGAAAATTCAGCCCGGTTTCCGAGATGAGAAAAGGCCAAAGTATATGTCTCTTTGCTTTAGCTTTCTCTTCTTCTGAAAGTGTGTCATAATCATCCGGTAAATGGCAAGCTACCACAGGCCCGAACATGAACTCTTCGTCGATATGAAGCTTCGCCATCTCCCGGCTCGCAATTCCTGTATTGAATTTGCATGTCCGCGTCGAAATCAAGGTTTCTGTACGCCATTTTAAACATGTAGTTAAGTAAACAGTCGATCAATTGGCTGACCATCTCTGTTTGCCAACGGAACTTCCTAGGATCCGAGAGAGAAGAACATTCCTCACTTCCCGCCATGTTTACCAACCGCGCTGCTACTTTATCGACCATGTAACGCATGCGCTGTTGCGAAGAATTCGTCCCAGTAACCGGGATGAAGTGTTCATATGGCAAAATTTTCCATCCCGCTTACCGAGATCCCGGTTGGAAAAACCGAGATCTCGGTAACCGAGCCAGCCCGCCCTCACATATGAACACATCAAAAATTTTACAAAGGATTTAAAGGTAAGGTGAGATCTCGGAAACCGGGCCAGCCCGGTCAACCGGGCTCATGTAAAGAGGCCCTAAAGGGTATTAAGGTTCTTTTTTTAACATTTTTACAAAAAAGGTTTGCTTTCTTCGTATTGGAATTAAGCCAAATAATTTGTTTTAAAGATTCAAATGACAACTGTTTTCTTCATTTCGTATGCTTGGTGTCAATTTAGAGTTGGACAGTTGGCGAGTGACTCGGTGTATTTAACTGACATTAAACATCTATCCACTGAATTTACACTGCTGTATTTACTGAAGGCTTTTGCGAACTCAATCTCGAACATGACAGCTGTGAAAACACTTTTCTTTAACCTAACAGTGTGTGTTGCTGTTCCGTGTTTTATAGACACGGGATATCTAAACATAGCTTGAATACACAAAGAGGGCCCTGCCACAAGAAGAAGCAAACTACTGTTCAACTTTCAACTAACATCAAACATACACCCCCTGAGTTTATAATGCTGTTTAAACGGAAATAACGGTCGTGCACAAACAGCGTATTGAGCTAGACTGTAATTGGTTGAAAGCAAAATACACATGCTCTACGTCAGCACAGCTGGCTAACACGGTACAGCAAAAGCGACTATAAAGATCTGTTCTAAAAACTCCTTCATTCACACTGCTTCAGCAATTGTATCATTAACAGTCACTTAACCATGCGTGCTTTCATCGTTTTGCTGTTAGTGGGTTTCGCATCGTACATCAGTGCCAAGAACTATGTACGAGTGTGTTACCACACAAACTGGTCTCAGTATCGCCCAGGTGCCGGAAAATTCTGGCCTGAGAACATTGATCCCCACCTCTGCACCCATTTGATGTACTCATTTGCTAAGATTAACCGTAACAACGACAAATTGGCTATGTACGAATGGAACGATGACAAACTATACCCAAGGTTCAACGCGCTGAAACAGAAAAATCCCGCTTTGAAAACCCTCCTGGCTGTAGGAGGTTGGAACCATGAAAATCACAACAGCCCATTTTCCAAGATGGTCAAAACTGCAGCTTCTAGAAAGGTATTGCTTTATATACATGTCGTTTTCTTTTAGTAGAAAGGTCTTTTTTATTCTGGTAAATAATCGATCTTTTTCATCCCGTAGCTTGTTATGAAATGAAAGGGTGGGATTTAAAAACTTTAGTTGTTCCGTTTGTTTTTTCTAAATGTTTGCAATAATTATTCCTCATCCATTTCGCACTGATCATGAGCTGCAGTTAAACGATTAATATAGCAAGCCCCAAAGAATGTTCATGGAACGTTTGGTAGAGCATTTGTTTCAACCACATTATTATCCAGCTATCGGCGTACGGTCTCTGTTAATTGCTGTAAAATCCCAGAGATGAGATCCCCTACTACCTCGTTTATAAGCTTTTCTCGCTTATTGACCCATCCCCCCACCCCTTTCCACAGTTTTTCCTTTTCCCATGAACGTCCTCAAAGAACATTTGTACAATTTCGTGGTTTATAACCGGGATTTTACAGCATACAAACAATTACAACTATACATTTAAGTCCGGGAAACACAATCGTTGTTTTATTGTCCCAAAAACTCTCAGTCTCACTTCCAGGCTCTCTGAAAGAAAATTTTGTTTTTGTGTCTTTGAACGGTCTTTTGTTCGTTGTTCCACAATTCCTTGTTTTTTCGTTCGTTTTGGTAATTATGTTTGCCTTTTTACTTTTTACTAAAATAAATATTTTCCTTCAAACGCCAGGTATTCATTGACTCGGCAATCGAAATGCTGCGAACGTGGGGTTTTGATGGTCTCGATCTGGATTGGGAGTACCCGGCCACACGAGGAGGCTCACCCCCCGGAGATAAACAGAAGTTCACAATTCTCTGCCAAGAGCTGCTGGATGCGTTTAAAGCGGAAGCGGCCCAGACTGGAAAGCCCCGCCTGCTGCTGACTGCTGCTGTTTCAGCTGGCTATAAAACCATTGACAAAGCCTACGAGGTCAACAAACTTGGTCCACTGCTGGACATACTTAACCTGATGACCTATGACCTTCACGGCAACTGGGACAAAGTGACAGGACATCACACAGCAATGACAGGAGATGACAAGCTTACTGTGCCATTCGCAGTCCAGTACTGGATCGACAAGGGATTTCCAGCCAATAAGATCGCGCTTGGTATGGCGACTTATGGACGAGCGTTTTCCTTAAAAGACGCCAGCGACAGTGGCCTTGGCGCTCCTAAGCACGATTGGCAGAAGCCACATAAAGGTCAGTACACCCGCGAGGCTGGCTTCCTTGCCTATTACGAGATCTGCAAGCTTGGTTTGAATATTGTCACAGATAATGCAGTCAAGGCTCCATACGGTCATAAGGGTACCATATGGGTGGGCTTCGATGATAAAACAAGCCTGCAATACAAGATCGACACGGTGATCAAAGCGAAGGGTCTCATGGGAGCGATGTTCTGGGCCCTCGACTTAGACGATTTCAGCGGCAGCCAATGCGGTAAAGGCCCCTATCCCCTGATGAACTTCGTGAAAAAGTATCTGGGTGGCTACGTCCCACCGCCTACCACTCAAGGCCCAGGCACGACCGCAGGTCCCGGCCCTGAAACAACGTTGCCTCCAGTGCCACCAACCGAACCTCCAGTGCCACCAACCGACCCGCCAGCTACATCAGGTCCCGGTGGTTGTGTGTCAGTCCCACCCTATAACAGCGCAGGCATGGATGCATGGTGCGCGGCCAACTGTGCACTTGGAAATTGCCCTTCTACACATTGCAAGTGCAGTTAGATCAAGTCAAAATGCCTAACCAATTGAAGGCCATAATGTAATAGACGAGAGAGTAGAATAAAAACAGCACTAAACGCAAATCAATCCCGTTTTCTTTTTCTTTTTATGCTAGTACACCATCCGTTACAAAAGCACTAATTTTCGATAATCCGTTCTAACCGCAATGCATTATTTTGTAAGCTGTTGCTGAGAGCCTAAGTTTTAAAAACCTTTATTGTTACCAGCTAGGAGCACCCAACGTACGACTCGTCTCAGTGGAAAGTTTTTGGGAAGGCCTTGGTCATCTTAAAGGAGCACTGTCACTATTTTTAGTATCACTTTGAAAAGCCAAAAAAGTATTTGTATCCATGGAAACCTAAAAATAATGGTCCAGTTTTGTTAACAAATATTCTACAAGGGTACAGAAACAAACATTAATTGTTTTTGGTTAAGGATGGCCTTGATGGAAATAGATTGCAATTGAAAAAATTGGCCATTTTTTTCAAGTTCTTCCCGTGTGTCTTGGAAAACTCGCTACAAAAGTGATTGTAGTTTGTTTTTCCTTTGAGAAATCACCTGATGTTTTCATCTCGGTGTTCTAACAGCAATTTTAAGTATGACCGCAAAGGTAGATAGTTAATATTTAGTGCAGTTTCAACCCAATCACGGCAAAATCACTGTGACATTACTCCTTTAAAAATTCGAAATAAATTACATTAAAAACTAGAGTTTTCTTTAAAAAATACCACCTCCAACTTTCGTAACATCGAAAAATTTAACGCGGCCTTTTGTTTTCAGAGGGATAAAAATGTCGTTTTAGGTACAAAATAAGTTCAGCTAGGATTATGGCTACGAAATGAGGTCAGCTAGGATTATGGGTACGAAATGAGGTCAGCTAGGATTATGGGTACCAAATAAGGTCAGCTAGGATTTTCGGAAAGGTGAAAGCAGCTATTAAATTCGGGAGAAAAGATTCCTTGCCCTAAAATTTTCTGCATAGTTTCCTTTAAAGGAACTAAAATGACATGGGAAAACATTACAACGCTATTATTGAAGCGTTTTCGAATTCCTGAACATTCCTCGTTCTGTGCTCCTGTGTTAGGTAAATAATTTTAAAAGTCGGTGTTATACATTCCCCATATTTTTAAACTTCTCTATCGTGCTATGTTTCTTTCTGAGATATTGTGGAAAAGGGTTAGTTTTGTATTGAGGATATAAGGATCACGTATTTATGTAATGTGATGCATGTAATACCGACATGATGTCTGTGGCAATAAAATGGATCTTGGGTCTGGCTGACCAACGAGCGCATGCCTCTTAACCTTTTTTAGTGTGTTCGGTAGCGTTGAGGAAGCAAAATGCCATTTATCCTTGCGCTGATTTCCACGAGACATCGGTTGAACAGGGAGTTAAACAAGTCACATAGGACGCAACGGTTCTGCGACGCAGCCCTGCTTGCTGACAGGACTGGAACTAGAATGCCGTTCTAGAATATTTCAGTGGTACAATAATTAAGACCCATTTTTACACCAAGTTTTCCTTTCCTAAAAGTAAATTTAACTACCACGATATTTGAGTACACCAACAAAAAACAAAGAAACGGCGAAGATAAGTGTACATATCGCTCACAAACAAAGCAGATGTATTCTAAAAAATTTCAAATTACCAGAGAGCCCTTCAGATTCGTGTTACTTCAAATTATTTCAAAACTTAGCTGTTCAACTCCACTTTTTTGTCATTTTGAGACTTCAATATCAAGTTGTATTGACGTCTCAAAAACCAGCCTGTGATCGATTAAAAATTTCCCGCAAAAAATGTATTGGGTTCCTCGCGTACAAAACTAAAATATAAAATTCTCTTCAAATGATCCAAATGGCAAAATCATATGTTGGTTGTTTGTCAGATTTGGCAGACAAAGCAACACTGTATTCAATGCAACGATCGGCTTTATCGAAAGTTAACGATAACATGAGTTTCAAAGCTGTTTTTGTTTGTTTGAATGGTTTATTTACATCAAGTTGTGCTGTGCGAGCGCTAATCAATCATGCAGTCGTAATTTTGTAAAACGTTCATTTTGGACTAAAAAGTCAGCAACTTTTCGTTAATTACAATGTACCAGTATTTTGTCGACATTTGTAACTTTGAAAAACTTCATAAAGATGTTCTATGGAATTCGTTTTGTTTCAATGAGCAATTTATGGCCTGAAAAGTTGTGTTTTTTAACTTTTTTGCAAAACGAAAATCTGATTTAAATACGCTTACAAAATGTCGTTTACGCGCTAGCTGGTGGCTAGTACAAATTTCATGTTTGATCAGCACAAGTTATCTTCAGTTTTGCTTTATTCTTTCCAGGACAACTGTTGAATCGAGATAAAAAAAACTACAGTCGAACCTCCAATAAAAGATTCCTCCCATAAGCGGACAAGTCACATACAAACACTACTTGTTTAACCTCACATAAGCGGAGACCTCTCTTAAGCGGACACATTTCCTGGCCCGATGGTGTCTGCTTATGGGAGGTTCGACTGTAATTACGATTTCGAGACGGCAATACTACATTATATTGATGGCTAGGGTTGGAAGAAAACATATTCTCAGTATTGGGCGGAGTGGCGAAGCGACCAACTAGCCCGCGTTAATATATAAATACAGCATTGCCGTCTCAAAATCGTAATAGTTAAAAAAAAAATAGCAAAACTGGAACGTATCTTTCAGTAGAAACACAAATCTGTGTGTGCAGTACATCGGGGGATGGGTGGGGGCGCTTATTTAATATATATTTAGCCTTGGCGGGGGGTGGGGGGGGGGGGGGGGGTTAGGGGGTTAATTCGAAGGAGCACCTATTTGAAGCTGGGCGCTAATTCGAGCATTAACAGCATATAATTAATCATTTACTTTCTGAAAAAAGCAGGCTTATCCTAAACGATATTAGGCGATTTTAAGCATTGGAGTGAGTGAGACGGTGTTTTACTTTTAATCATACATTTAAAATTACCTATACCTTTCAATAGCAGGCTAAATCCAGTTGTAATAACCGCTAATCTCTGGTATTTTAAGTTAACGCTTGTGTAACGGATGGTACACTAGCATAAAATAGAAAGGAAACGGGATTGATTTGCATTCAGTGCTATTTTATTCTACTTTATCGTCTATTACATTAAAGCACTTCAATTGGTCAGGTAGTAACATTCTAACCGCACTTGCAATGGCTCGCAGGGCAATTTCCAAGAGCACACATGCTTTTGCACCATTCATGCATGCCCGGCTGGGTATCGTAAGGTGGGATAGCCACGCATTTGCCCTCGGGACCTGGTGTAGCTGGCGCATCGGTTGGTGGCTCTGGAGACAGCGTCGTTACAAGTCCGGGACCTTGAGTGGTAGGCGGTGGAGTTACCTCAGTTGGGCGTGGCGGTGGGACGTAGCCACCCAGGGACTTTTTCACATGGTTTATCAGTGGATACTTGCCTTGACCACATTGACTTCCACTGAAATCGTCTAAGTCGAGAGCCCAGAACATCGCTCCCATGAGACCTTTCGCTTTGATCACCTTGTCGATCTTGTATTGCAGGCTCTTTTGGTTATCGAAGCCCACCCAGATGGTACCCTTGTGACCGTACGGAGCCTTAACAGCATTGTCGTTGACAATATTCAAACCAAGCTTGCAGATCTCGTAGTAAGCGAGGAATCCAGCTTCGCGGGTATACTGACCTTTGTGTGGCTTCTGCCAATCGTGCTTAGGAGCGCCGAGGCCATTATTGTTGGGGTCTTTCAAGGTGAACGCTCTTCCGTACGTACCCATACCTAGCGCGATCTTCTCAGCTGGAAATCCCTTGTCGATCCAGTACTGGACTGCGAATGGCACAGTAAGCTTGTCATCTCCAACCATGGCTGTGTGATGTCCTGTCACTTTGTCCCAGTTGCCGTGAAGGTCATAGGTCATCAGGTTGAGTATGTCCAACAGTGGACCAAGTTTACGGACCTCGTAGGCTTTGTCAATGGTGGCATAGCCAGCTGCAACAGCAGCTGTCAGCAACAGGCGGGGCTTTCCGCTCTGGGCCGCTTCCGCTTTGAAGGCATCCAAAAGCTCTTTGCAGAGAATGGTGAACTTTTGTTTATCTCCGGGGGGTGATCCACCTCGTGTGGCCGGGTACTCCCAGTCCAGGTCAAGACCATCGAAGCCCCACGTTCGCAGCATATCGATTGAAGAGTCAATGAATACCTGGAGTTTGAAAAACGACATTCGTGTTAGCAAATAGTAATAGGACAAACATAATAATCAAAAGGAGCGAAAATAAAAACAGTGGACCTTTGGGACAACGAACAACAGACTGTTCGAAGGCACGAAAACAACATGTTCTTTCAGAGGGCCTGGAAGTGAGACTAAGGGTTTTTTTGGAAAATATGACAACGACTGTGTTTTCCGGACATAAATTTGTAGTTTTAGTTATTTGCATACTGTAAAATCCGGGTTATAAAACCACGAAGTTTTACAAATGTTCTCTGAGGACGTTCATGGGACAAGGGTGGGGGGGGGGGGGGGGGGGGACTTATAGCTGAGACGGGTTATATCCGTAGGAGGCAAATGGGTCAATAAGCTTGAAGGGTTTACAAACGGGGTAGAAGGGGATCTCATCTCCGGGTGTTAACAGCAATTTACAGAGACCGTTGCCGGATAATAATATGGTTAAAACAAATGCTCTATGAAACGTTCCATGGACATTCTTAGGGCTCGGCTATATTTATCGTTTAACTGCAGCTCGGTGCAAAATCGATGAGAAATAGTTATTGCAAACATCCAGAAAAACGAAACGACTATTTTTTTTTTTTATCCCACCCTTTCATGCGGGATGAAAGAGATCGATTATTGACCCGGAATAAAAATAGGTCTTTTCACTAAAATAAAATGACACTGGTGTAAGCAATACCTTTCTAGAAGCTGCAGTTTTGACCATCTTGGAAAATGGGCTGTTGGCATTCTCGTGGTTCCAACCTCCTACGGCCAGGAGTGTTCTCAAACCAGGGTTTTTCTGTTTCAGCGCGTTGAACCTTGGGTATAGTTTGTCATCGTTCCACTCGTACATCGCCAGTTTGTCGGTGTTACGGTCAATTTTAGCAAATGAGTACATCAAATGGGTGCAGAGGTCGGGATCAATGTTCTCGGGCCAGAACTTGCCGGCACCCGGGCGATACTGAGACCAGTTTGTGTGGTAACACACTCGTACATAGTTCTTAGCACTGATGTACGATGCGAAACCCACTAACAGCAAAACGATGAAAGAACGCATGGTTGAGTCTTGCAACAAATGCCGAAGCAAAGTGTAAAGGGGATGTTTTCGAGGGATTCTTTATAGTCGTATTCATTCCGCGCCTCAAGAAAGCTGCACAAACGCAGTGTCTTTGCTTTCTTTGCTAAGCCAATTGCAGTAGAGCTTAAGAGGCTATTTATACAGAAAACGTCTGGTTCGTGGTGTGAGTTAAATTTTGGACAGTGGTTTAACATTTTGTGTGGCAGGGGCGTCCTGGTTTATTCAACCTGTGTTTGGATAATCCGTCTTTATTTGAGCACACTTGCTGTTCAGTCATCAAAATGTTGAAAAATTGTCAAAGCAAAACCCTATTGAACTGTCGCAATAACAAGATGAACAAGCTACAGTAAAAGCGGCAATTTTTTAACATTTTTTAAGGCATTAATAACTTTAAACTCTACATTCGCTTGCTAAAATTACGCGCATTCAGACAAGAGAGGATCACAAGAGGTTTTCTCAGTCGTAACTATTTGTTTCAGAAATATCACTTATATAAATCCAGTGCCGTCTACAGTTCTGTTGTAGATAATTACAGACTGAAATTCATCCACTTACGACTTATTAATAAGTTTTGTCTAGAGAAACGTACATTAATTTGAACAAATTTGCCACAACTTCAGTCTTGGCAGCATAATTTCTTGAAGCAAGGCATTTACTTCAGTATTAATGATAACGTGTGATCCTCTTATGCATTGTAACCAGAATATTACAGCAACAACTCAGCTGACCTCTGAGATAAAAACTGGAATCTTAGACTGTTATACTACTTTTCGTCGGATTTCAATTCTCCCCATCAGTATCAAATGTGCTTTCTTTGACTTAATCTTTATATGTGTCCGTTCAAAATAAAGCTAGTTTTAGACAATAGATATCATAACACTATTTAGGTGACTTTTAGTTGTTCCCGTCCGCTTAATACAAGTGTTGTTTGCAGTAAACATGGGGACAAACTTTGGCTACTGTCCGCTTAATAAAGAGTGTCCGTTTAATACGGTGTCCTCTTAATACATGTTTGACTGCATATAAAGCAAAAGCATTCAACACTCCACTTCAGAAAATTCAGCAGTATTTTTGATTTGGATAAAAAGAAATCTCAATTTTAAACGGTTTTATAAAGAATAAGCAAGCATATTTTATTGTATATTTTGGTCTATCAATTAAAATCGATTCAACATCTAAAGACATTCATTGATACTGTGAAAACTTTGTCAGATAAATTTGAGAAAAATTAGAAACTATGTTCTCACAGTTTCAAAAGTTTATATTCCTATGTTTCCGAAAATACCCCAAGTTGATTTAGAAACAAACAAAAAAAAAAAACTAAAGCACACGTTCATATGTTACCACATGTTAAGGTAACGCAAACACGAATACGTATCTGGCAAGGTGAAAAAATACCTCGATTTTTCTAAACCTGATCAAACAGAAAGACAGGACGTAAAGTTTGTTTTTTCAAAAAATAAATATAAACCAACCTTGACTTTTGTTAATCCTGATTAAACAGAAAGGCATAACGTAAAGTCTGTTTCTTTTAAGTACCCCGCGTCTCGTTTTTTTTTTCCAGCCCCTCCATGATTTCAGGTTCCTTTCTTTAGCTAAGTAATATTATAAAATATGTAAGAAAATTGTAAAACCGTAGCCAGGATTAATCATGATCAACTGATAAATATAATGAAATCGAGCTTTCAGCTGCCAGGACTTTGAAGGGTGAAAGAGAATAGTAAAAAAATGGCATGGAAAAAAAATACAGCATTGTTTTGAACAAACATATTTTTTTTTTCTACAATTTCTGCATTTCAATTTCTTAAATCTTTTATTCATGCGCGTTTTTACCATTACCTTTAAAGACTGCAGTACTGGCAGCCTATTAAGCAGGTTTATAGAACATTTCAACCAGTGAACGTTCTTATATTTATTCATTAGAACAATATGCTTCCTCCGGGTTGGAGGGGCGGGGTAATACATACATTCAATAAAGCTGTTGACGGGAGACTCCGCTTTGCGACTCAAAGTTAAGCCTTATTCACTGACACGATAATAACTTTGAATCAAATGGTATTCCTTCATAATACCAACAACAAACATTGCGCCTTTTCGTATACTTTTAATATATATTTTAAATAAAAAATAGGTCATCCGACAAACTTTCTTAGGTTTGTAAATTCTCTTAAAATTTGGAGTGACGTCTTTTTAACGCAACAGTGCATTTTCGCTACCGTTCAAAATACTAAAATAACAGTTCGTTCCTGTTTGGCCAGGGATTAAGCCCGGGGGGGGGGGGGGGGGTAGGTCCTCTATATGTTTTTGGATGTTTGTGAGCCGCTAGGACTCTGAAACCCTTACCCTATACCACACCATGTTCAGCTGACTTTGGATCCCTATATTAGACTAGACATAAAAAATCCCTACCCCATCCCAGACTTGCTACTTTTAGAACTGTATCACTGTCAGGGTTTTTAATGGAAAACCATCTGTCAACAATGTTGCCACGAAGATTCTATTTGGTCCTATTTCCGTTTGGAGAAGGATCTTTCTCTTCCGAGTTTCAATTCCTTTTCTACACCTAATTCTTCACACCACTGATCAGTTTTACGGCAAGTGATACCGATACCCAGTATTCTAGACCAAAGCTCTCTGATTTCTATACCCTATTCCATAATAAACTGCTTGGAAACCATACCTTTCACAGCGGCACATACCCCTTTAGCTAATATATGAGAGGGTGGGCAATTAAGAATCTGCAAGGGCACCCGGGCGAGATCGCCGATTGATGGAATATGTCTTTGGACAGTGACTATAAGTCATACGTTTATTGTCCAAGATATTTGGTTATATTACTGTGTTGATAAGTTAGCCGCTTTTCTGAAAGGGACAGTCTGTCCCGCCGAAATAACAAAATTTAGCTAACCTTATTTCCACGTCATATCGCCAAATACCACCAAATATACAACTAAATTGAATAAAAAGATTCTCTAGAGCAAAACAGAAGCAGTAGTTTGGACTTTGCAAGGATGGAAGTGGATTACAGCTCATCATATTTAATTAACTGACAGGCGGTCAAGAAATGAAAATTGCAATTCGTGTGGAATTTTGACTTTTTAGTCGTTGTCTCTTTAATTAATATTTCTTTGCTTTCATCACTTTTTGTCTTCCTATTTACTCATGCGCAAAGCGCAATGAGTTATAAAATGCCCTCCGTTTTTTCTTTTTTTTTTCTTTTTATCATTTATGTTTTTTTTGTGTGTCACGATTTTGCATGCAAATTTATGCACGCATATTTCAAATTGTGCACTTCCGGTTCATAGCTTTGCCATTTACGCCTCCTGTTTAGTGACTTCCGCTACTCTACTTCCGGTAAAACAGCGTTACTGAAGTGTCACGACAGCGTCCCCTACAAGCCTACTTACATTACTAATGTTCACGTTAGGTATATATGACTTCGACGAATCACTGGCTTTTAATTCATTGTGGTACAACCTTTATTTACAAAACATTCAATAGTAAACAACGTGGTTTGCAGGAACGATGAATGAATGAAGGGAGTAACTCCTCTCCATGTCGGACATCTTATCATCCTAAAATAAAAAGGGGCCACAGGACATGTTTTAAAAAAAAAAAATCTTTATAGGCCTCATTCACATGCCAACGCAAAAACATGTGTAAAGACCTCTATTTTTATTGGCCCCGTAGTACTGTAGCTTCTATTGTGTTTAGGTCTAGGGTTATTGTTTCTGTTGTTTAACCTATTGTTTCGTTAATCAGTCACTGAGCTTGTTTGGAAAGGTACAGTCTCTCCCGTAAATACTGTTATGTTAAAAAAGGCTTTGGCAATATATCCAAACTTAAAATGTGATATTTAGAGTGGAATCTTTTATTACAGTTACCATTTCAAGTAGTCTGAGTCTTCGATACGTATACAAGCCTTCAAGATACGGGCTTAGGCCCCATTTGCACCAATGCAAAAACGTGTTTACCGCTTTGTAAAAATATATCCAAACTTTTGGTGATAGATTAAAATAATTAAATATAATTGCCATTTCAAGTAGTCTGAATCTAAATACATCCATTAACGTACAAGATTGAGACTAAAAAAACTGTTTAATTATTTGGTGTTACTGGGGTACTAAGCTCAAAAGAATACCTAACAACGTTTTTTATACGAGGGTATCAAATAACTCCGAAGTTATCGAAGAACATTATATTCCGTAAGTCGTTTATTGCGTTTATTTATGTTTGTTTCGTTTATTGCGTTTGTAGCAATGCGTTTATTTTGAAGAAACCAATGTCATATTACGATCGGGTATAATACTTCGTATATAGTTTATATACCTAAGTATTATATTTTTAGTTGACGTACTAGAGACGTAACATAATGTCAAGTCGAATAGTAAAGTTGAACTACACCGCTAACTAAGAAGTCTGAGAACTTTCACCCTGTACCTCGAATACTTATATTTTTCTTAGTTCTTACCTTTCTTCAGATTTGAACTTCGTTATATCCCGAGCTGTCTAACGTTTTGTCTTTTCACTGAATGACTACGTTTTATTGAATAATCAATACACGTGAACATATCGATTTTATCTTTTTTTACCGCTATTAAATATTAAACAAAGTAAACGATGTTGGTAAATAATGGAAATATCTTTGGATCTTCCTTCTGATCTTCAGAAAAATTAATCTTCGGAAAATCACACATATTTCAGTGAACAAGTGAGAAATCGAGATGAACATTCGAAGAGAAAATGCATTAATCGTTTGTGTTTATTTCTGTGTGATGAGTTGCAGCAAATAAATAACTTAGATGGAATTAAATATTCCATATCGACATAATGAGATATAAAGCGTATAAAGTTAGCCATTTGGTAAATCCAGGGAAGCAGACAAACCAAACACTGGCTGCGCATCAGGATTCGATTATAATTCAAACATAGTAATGGCCCTGTCACAGTACTATTGCTTATCGTACTACTAGCGTATGCATGAGTATGAAAAATATCACTCATACGCTCGTATACGCTGACACACGCTAGGGGTACGTTAGGCATAGATTGTATATGTTTCAAGCACGGTGGCATACGTTGGCATACGGCGAGGCAGAAAAATTTTTTTAAGTATGCTTAAATATATTGTGCGCATTCGGACGTATGGTTTATACGCTAAGCATACGCTAGGCATAGGCTGAATACGCGAGAGTTACGCTAGAGGTACGTTACTCATAGGTCAAGTACGCTGGTCAAACGCTGTATTTTCAAGGGCATTTTGTGCGTATGAAAATTATTTTATGAATTTTCATACGCAACTCATACGTTTCTCTCATACGCAATAGTGTGACAGGGCTTAAGCAGTTGACCATCATGCACCACCCCTCTAACCACTAAACAAACGTAAATCCACTGGTATGATCTTTAAGGGCTGGTTCCCACTAGCGACGTCGACATCGGTAGCGGAATCGGAAGCGTAAGGAGGCTTACGCTTTAGTGTAAATAAAAAAAAAAAAGACGGAGTCGCAATCGGAATCAGAAGGATCAGAATCGGAAGGATCAGAAGGGTTCCTTTCTTCCCATTCCGCTTATGCTTCTGTCGCTTACTATCCGCTTCAGTTGTCTTGATTTACACTAGATCGTAACCTTATTTTGATTCCGATTCCCTTACCGGCGATTCCGCTTCGTCGCTTCTGTCGCTAGTGGGAACCAGCCCTAAAGGCACATGAGGCCAAAAACTGTTGTCTTCACAAGCAAGATAACGTGACTCGTGATGTTGACAAATACTTCAATCACCAGTGATTAAAGCCAGGCCGGATTGTAAACTGTGGAGCGTGGAGATTTGTTAGCTAATCCAATTACAACTTGCAGTCCTGGGCACCAGATTTCTCTTCGTTTAGCATACCCTGGTTCATGTAAACCATGCCTTTCTGTATCATAACTTGAAAAGCTGCAAATGGCGACCGTTGAGTGAACATTTCTGCTCGTCGGTGCTCCTGGAGTGACGGATTATTATGGAGAGTATATAGCAGATGCCAGCGGTTGCGGACTCGTCGGAAGTTGTTATGTTGTAGTGTTTTCTTGTTGAGTTCAATACTGACTTGGTTGTCTAAAGAAACAAATGGGTTTTGGTATGAAGGTATAAACAAATAATTTAAAAACAAATAACAGATCGTTTATTGGAAAATAAAAGAAATACATTTGGAAACAGACAGGATATGCTCAGATATAAGGATCCTTTCGAAGAGTGAGAGCACGAAAAAGTCCCGTTTCTCTCTGCACTAAAATATTACGCTGTTTGGCGACCCCGAAAAAAAGTCCTCACCAAAATCGTTCACCCAAAAAGTAACCACAAAATTTCAACGCAACAAACGTCC